>VXAX01004168.1:1027835-1037955 GCA_013399835.1 Leptocoma aspasia
AAAAAAGAAAAAAAAAGAAAAAAGAAAAAATTCACAACATCCCTACTCTTAATTCAAGAGCAAGGCTGCTTTTTCAACAGAAATGTGTTGAATCATTTTAAGCTTTCAGGTCTTTGCCATGTTGTGCTTAATGACCACAGCTGTACAAAGTTAGTTTCTCTTCCAGTCAAGGTCAGGACAGATGGTCAGACCTGGAGAAATGACTTTTATAGTATTTTCATGTTTAGATTAATTTTATTCTGTTTATCACTTTTGTACTTGAAACAGAAAGGGGGTCCTTTCCAATTAAAACCCTCTCAAATCAAGATGTAGGCTCCCTCTCCCACTCGTGAGGCCACCATCTCATCAGGCTCCATCTGCAGAGCAGATCCAGCCCGTTTGTGCAGTCCTTCCCTGGGCTGTGCAGGATGGGTGCAGGTGCTGCTGAGCAGCACATGCCTGTGCTGGCAGGCAGCTGGGGCTTAGCCACTGGTGTCTCTTATGGGGAAAACTGCCAGTCTGCAGAAAAACTTGGTTTAATGTGTTTGAGGGGCAGCCTAAAATAAACAAGTGCTCCAGCTGCCTGCTGGTACACTCAGCATACAGACATGGGTGAAAAAAAGGGAAGTTTTCCCACTGTACAATGAAGCTGAATAGTTCTAGGAAAATCTGAATTTACTCTAAATATTTCCCTTCTTTAGAAGCAGAACAGCAAAAAGAGCAGGACAAAAAGGGGAGGAAGAGAGACAGTGGGAAGGAGAGGGAGGCGGGCTGTGCATCACCCCTACACCACTGAGACAGGCTCAGCTACCAGGGGCTTTCAAATACAGAAGGGACAGATGGGTGGAGGGCATTGGCAAAAAGAAATCTGCCCTAATTGGGGAAATGGCCTTTACCAAAAATGAAGTAATTTCCAACATGTATAAGTCAATGGTGCTACTGATGATGCTCACTTGACACATTTGTGTTGTGTTTAGCCTGCAAGTATTTGTACTGGCCATTACGTGGTATTTCAGGGAAGACTGGCTCTTTCCTAATCAAAAAGTCTCAGTTTTAGGGTATCCCTGTTACATCTGGGATGGGGGGTGCAAGAGGCTGCTCTTCTTTATACACATACACTTTGTTATCCTTTTTAACAGCCAGTTCAGGCATGTGATTTTAAGATGTCATCAGAAGCAATTTTTTTAGTGACTCTCAATTGTTAATTGCTTCTCCTGTACGTCTCCATAAACACTACGTGTAGATATATTGGTATATAATATTCATGTGTTTTATGTTTGTATAAACATACTGCTAATACTGTGTTTCTCCAATAGAGAGCTCTATAAATCTAGACCTCCAGAGATACCTTATAATGACTTAAACATTACACCAAACAAGAAATTCCAAGGGGACATGATCAGGATGTAATAATGGGCCAATGTCAAAAAGGATTTATGATTATTATTCATATGACTCAACCATATGCTCCAGCTACTGCTGTAATCTTGCTAGTCTTGGTCTGACATCTGTAGTGATAATGAGTAAAATTGCATTACGACACAGAAAAAAAATCAAGACACTTAAAAAATAACTAGTGGGCTGCCAGAAGAAACATTGACCTCCTCTGTAGGGTCAAGAGATGGTTTTAAAATATGCTGGATGCTCCTGACAAAGTTGGAGCACTCTGAGGATCTGGCAACCAGCTGTTCTAGCTTTATTAGAGAAGAACTTAAATATAATTGAATTCCTAAACCATCTGTATTTATCACCCCAGTTAAACACGATGCATGATCCAATTGAATCCAATTGAGTTTGCTTTAAAAAAAAAGGAAGTTACCTGTTTCCTTTTATGTAGGAGGACAAATGGAGATTGGGGAAGATACTTAAATTATGTATATTTCTAGGATCACCTGAACAGTCACGGTACCTGTCTGCCTTTCCTGGTTAAGCACCAGGTGTTTGAGCCACTACAGTGAAAAGACACACATTTTTGGTTTTGTGTTGGTCTGTCTTGGTCAGACAGTTTTTGGACAGTGTTGCTCTGTCTTGGTCTTTTATGGAGCAACCCTGATCTCTGGCTGTATCTGAACCTGGTGCTGGCTGGGAAACAGTAGCTTATTTGTGCCACTTCCAGGCTTCTCTGTTCAGTAGGAATTTAGCAAACATGCAAATACCTTCTGGAGAGATGTGCAGACACTGAAAACTCCTTCCTGCTTCTGGACTAATATATAGTGTTGTGCAAGGTAAATATGAATGCAGACTTCCTTAGTTTCTGTCCAAGTCCATTAGTGTTCTGTTACTGGCTGCAGCACTCAGGTGGGAGGTGGAAACTCGTTTGTTCCTCAGTGAGAAAGAGAAAACTCAGGTGAAATGGCCTGATGTCAACCCCTGTAATCTTGCAGTGGTGGTTAGCAGATGGGCAGCAAGCAAAAGTCAAAGCAGCTCATGCATAAAGTGGGCTAAATCACAAACCACCAAAGTTGCTGTAAAATCACGGCCAAACATAGCAGTAAAGGACAAATATTTAGGCAGTGTCAGTCAGTCAGCTAATGTATGTATCAGCATATTAGTGAGGAAATCCCCAGAAGCTCTGTGGGAGTTTTTCTTTTTGATCTGCCACCACCTGCCTGGCTGCTGGCACCGACACCGCAGCCACCAGGCAGGCGGGAGCAGCTCCCCTGGGAACCCAACAAGTTGCTCCTTAAGGCAAAAAACCACTTCATTAATGCACAGGCAGACCGAGCAATCAGCAGCAGGTGAGGAGCAAAAGGGAACCAGACTAGAGACAAGCTTGTCTGCCTGCCCCAGAACAGCGTCAGCAAAGCTCCTTCCCTGCTTGTTAACAGCAGCAAACGTTCTTCGCTGCTGTCAGACTTGTACAAGCTCCATTCTGCTCACACCCAACTCTGGTGCCTCTCCTCATCCTGCTGAGACCCTCAGCCAAGAGACACGTTCCACATCTGTGAAGCCTGGAGTCTTGGCTCACATGAGCACTAGCACGGGTAGACTCGAGATGTTGTTTTAAGCACCTGACATCCTCCATCTGTCTTCTTTATTTTTAATTATTTCTCGTCTATAGAGTGACCTAATCAAACAAGCTCCCGTCTGATGTCAAGGTTCTTTCTTTGCTTTAATCTCTTCACATTTCTATATAATTTCTTTTTCCTCTGGAACTATCAAAGAATTTTCTCTAACAAGCCCATCAATGAAAAACAAAGTCTGCATTCTTGAATTCTAAGTCACACATAAACCGTAAAGATGCTGTTTGCTCAGTGTTGACAGAAGCAGTCGTCTGCCCTAATTTACCTTCATCGTGTGTTTTTATTAGAGCTGTGGGAGCATGCATAAACTCACCAGGGGGACATGCACATTACAGGGCTCTTTTCTTAAACTCTCAGCTCTAATAAAAACACACAGGCTACAGCTCTGTCTTATATTGGACAGCAATACCTCTCTGTTCTGTGTTCTTTTCATGTCAGAACAATTGTCTTTGAGAATATTCACTTACTGGAAGTCATCACAACATGAGGGAGGAATGGTCTTTGATGAATGATCTTGGGAGGTTGTCTCTTCCTTGATGTTTTTCTGCTCAGTCCTGCAGAAGACCTTAATGATGCTTTACCTCTAACTCAGGTGTCAAGGCTGATGTCCCTATTTTAACCCAATTATTTTTCAGGTCCTTATGGGGAGAGTGGTTCCACTCCACTACCACTCAAAGACCTCCAACAGTAACTAAAATGGCCATATTGCTACAGGCTCACATTATTCTAAACAGGATTGCCATCCCCACTGCAGAAGTTTCGAGGCCATACTGATAAGGGCCTTTTTTGAGGCCCAACTGATCAGTATTAGATATGAATGTATACATCCACATGTATACACATCAAATGGAGACAATCTGAGCTCCACAGTAGAGTGGCTATCACTGTGGCTGAGTGGGATGCTTCATATTTAACTTGCAGAAATCACCTAGATTAGAGAAAGGTATCATTTGATCTTCCATTTTTCCACAGATGCTGCCAAATAGTTTTCTAAATCAGTCCCAAATGTGGCCTGGTCTCTGTGTTGGGCCAGGGTGAATATAGTAGTGGTTTTGTTCCTCCTTGCTACCTTTTCTTCTCCCCCCACGCTTCCTCCCAGACTTTGGGGCGAGAGTACTGAGCCCCAGAATATCGCTCGAGTTAGACAAAACAAAGCTCCAATGTATGCTAGATATAATAACCTGCAATGTCTCCCCTGTCATCCCAAATTACTGGAACACGCTGTGTTCCAGCCCTGCCTGCCCCCTTCCTGCCTGCTGGGGAGCCATGCTGCCTCCTCCCCAGCTGGACTGGTGCAGGGTCACTGTTGGCTCCTTCTTGCCCAAATGTGCCGGCACCACGCTCCGCTTCCCGCGGGGAACACAGGCAGGTGCGGCGAGCCCTGACCGCCTGCAGGGACCTTCAGGAATCACACAGCTTCTCAGAAATGTTTGGGGCTTGCTGGAAATTAGTCACTGCCAGAAGTGAGTCAGACAGACCGGGCTCCCCAATACCTGCCTTTGGCCTCCTCACTGGGAGTTAGGGGGAAATTTTTCCTTCCATGCCAGGCTAGCAATGCTGCAGGTTTGGGAACTTTGTTTCAAAAATAATGCTTTTGTGACATGCTATGCAAGCCATTTCTGTAAAGAGCCTGACTATGCGTTCAGAAAACTCTCTGCTATCGTGAGGAGATAGGTCTTTGGAAGAAGTGTCATCAATTGATTGCTTTCTTAATGGAGTTCACTGTAAGTCTTTTACCTTACTTGTGTTTTCTGGTGGTTGTTGAGAAACAACTACAGTCCAAATAAATATGCTCCTGGCTCTCCTGTGCAAAACACATATTGCTGCAGTCTCAGGTGTCTGTAAGAGCTGATGTACTGTTCAGCCTTAGAGTTCTTACAGTCCTTAAAAAAGTCAGGTCCATTGAAACAGTCTTTGCAGTAGGTCTTTGAAGAATCATCTCAAACATGCAGGAATAGCTTAGAAAGCCCTTGATAAAATGTGCAGCAAGTGCCAACAGCCAAGTCACCACAAGTACTTGAAGATAGTAGACTCTTCCATTCAATTTGGTGGACCAGAATAAAATGCTTTCCAGGACCACATGGTGAGGGAATCCACACCTACCACTTCATTGCAGAGCCTGAAAAAGGGTTGAGTGTACACAGTGACCCATCTGTAATCTCTCCTGTTGTATTCATTGGCATAGCTGAAAGATAAAGGTGTAGAACTAAGATTTAGGGTAAATCAATGAAAATATGGCCCAAAGTGGTAAAAGAGATGTTCTCCCATAAATCAGTGAATTGCAATATAACATGTACTTTTTCTCCACCTCTCTCCTCATACACTGCATACTGCATCCATCAGAGGGCTGAAGCCTCAAATAGCTCTGAGACTATGTACATGATGTTTTTAATCAGTGATGTTTTGTGCTCTATTTCACTTACTGCTGCCTTGCTCTTACATCTACTTGTCTTTTTTAAGAAATTAATAATAGAAGGGATTTTATTTTGTAGGATGCCCTTTGCTCTCCTTTCCACATAATTTTTCTTCTCTTTACCTGATTGAAAAAATTAGTAATCATGGCAGATTCCCAAAGGTATGATCTGACACAGAGCCAGTGAAGACCCACCCACCCAGCAAACCAGATTTTTTACAGCTCTTTCTTGAAGCGTGAGTATATGAATTTGGAACTCTAAGGGATCAAAAGGGCTTGTTTTGGTTTTATTTGGTTTGCACAATGTAATTTTTTGCTTACAGCAACAGATATTTAATTATGATCATGGCAGAAGTAATTCCTATGTCAAGCAGACTCCTGCCAGGCACTAGGAAAAAACGTCCTGTTTAATGTTGCTTTGCTTTCTGTATAGGAAAGATTGGGTACTGGCATAGGTGATGGAAGGACAGCATCATTTAAAAGTGCATTTGCACACTGTTAACAAAGGTCTTTTGGTACAATTCAACCTGTATTGTTGCCACTCTACCTAAGATTTCAATCCAGGATCAGCGTCTGAAACCGTCCCGAGGAAATTACCCCCCAGTGGTGACAGTGTGAGAATAGTCACTGCCACACTCATATCATAGGGATTTCATATCATTTCAATGACCTTTCTCCCATCTTTGCAGTAGTGGTTTGTGAAACAAATGAGGTCCTGTAACTGAAAACATCAGTAGAGAAGTGACCTTCATACACAGAAGTATAAAATAACAAATCCAGCACCACAACGAGCCAACAGTGCAGGGCACACAGATGGAAGCAGACAAAATAAATTAAAACAATATTGATATCTGCTGTACTCCTCAGTATCTTGGAGGATATAAAACATCTCCATACATTTTTATTTTTCTAGTTGCTTATATTCAGATTTTTACAAGCCCAGAACCTACTTTATAGATGTTTTCCCTGTCATTAGTAACAAATTAAGGGAAGGACTACTGTAACTTTAGTACCTAATTGAGTAGTAATTTGATCATAAATTAGATGGCAAAAGGTTTTTTTGTTGTTGTTGTTTTCATTAATAATTTTTGCTCTTTTTCCTGCCCTTTAATTTAAGATTAAAACCACTTTTTTAAACAACCACCTTAGAACAAAAAAAAAAATCTTAGAAAGGGAAGTAGATGAATACTAGTTTCAGGATGTTTTTATTAGAATAGTTTTAGAAGAAATTGTTGGTGAAATATTGTTCTTGTAACTCAGTTTTCCTTACTACTGAGGAAAATCAGAAGCAGAAAAGGAGGTGGTTTCTGGTCACACCGCACGCCTACAGAATTAGGGCTCAGTCTGACTGTTTAAACTCGTAAAATGTGTAGGCCCATGGTGTAATTCAGGGGACTCAGCTCAATGGGCTGGAAATTGCCCCAGCCCATCTCCCAGGCTCCCACTAACCAGATGTGCCAGCCAGTGTCCCAGCCTCGCATCCCTGAGTCCCAAATTTCGGCACCTGTGTCCCCACCAGTGCCAACAGGAAGGAGCTGACACAACTCAGCCACAAAAGTGTCATGCCAGAAGAGATTTCTGGTATTCCAGAGATTGCTGTGTTTTATAGCGGTAACAGAAATGTCTTTCCATGTAAATTCTAGCAGTGACACACTGAGCTCAACAGATTTAACCCAGGAAAGAATTTGAACAGCACAACTAAAGTAGAAAAAAGCAGAAAGGAAAAAACAGAGTGGTTTTGGCTACCTTTGGATTCTTTTTATTTTTGTTTTACTGTTTTATATGCTCAGTTCCCAGAGTTTCTGGAAGTTTGAATGCCTCTGCCATGGGAAGAGGACCCAGCAAAGGCAGAAACTAGGCACTTTTGTATACCTGGTCCCATGTTCTCACCTAATGCATGTGTGAGATCTGACATACAGAGATACACAGCCAGCCAGCTATGCAAGCAGCATGGCAAGAACCTTTTTGCTTTCTGTGTTTATTGCACACCCTTCCAACATATTGGGTGCCTTAAACCAAGATTATAATATTACTGCTATGCAAATAAGACAAAACTCTAAAATGGGGAAAAAGGTTGGGTGCTGCCTTAACAATTCAACCAGCTGAAATATTTTCTCTCGGTAATGAAATGGGCCTCTCTTATTAGCACACTTAACAAACAGCAGATTAATAGGTGGCCCATCTCCATGTAAGAAACTCCTTTGTAGCCTGCTTCATGGGGAGCAAAACATAGATTATGCCTGGAAGTTGCTTACAAAATTTCTCTCAGTCTGACCTGAAGATCAGGCTGTTTCCAGCCTTAGCAGCCTCTTGGGATCACCTGTTCCCATTCCTGTGCTGCCCAGAGCTCTCACTTTGTGAGAGTGTCCTCGGGTGGCTGCTGTACCACTGCAACCCCTGGGCCTCACCCAGGCCATGGGGACCGAGGAGCTGCAGGGACTGCTGAGCCAAATAACCCTATTTTTATCTGTTAGATACTCTCTTTTTTCCATGCAGTTTCTTATTTTCCTCGGAGGTGTCCTTGTTATTGCAAATGTCCTGTGATTAATGAAACTGCTGGAGCAGATCCCACAGAGCCTCTCCAGTCCCGGTGAGCCCACACAGGGCCCGGCCGCTCTCGCCGGTGCAGCCGTGGCACTTGTCCCTCTGCGAGGGGCCAGGACTGGAGGGGTTAAATGGTTTCTGCCGTGGATTTTCCTAACGAGGGGTTGTGCCTGTGGGAGCTTGTAACTCAGCTGGTGTGCACCCACATCACTCGGGGCTGTGGGAGCCGCCTCTGCCGCCAGGGCTGCGATTACAGAGCAGTTTCCTCCCCGGCCTTGTGACCGTGCACACACACGTGCACGTTTCCAAAATAACCCGCTCTGGGCCATCAGGGGTTTGCTGGTGAACTTGCTACATGACAGAATGTGCAGCAAAATCTTTTGAGCTTTTCAGGGTTATGAGAGGATAGCAATGATGTTGCTTCCCCATTAGTCAAAAAATTCCAGCCTCCCTCTATTCCAGTGACAAAAAATACAGCTGCAGTGAGTCACTCGGTGTGCCTCTTCCCAAGCCTCCTCTTCTCCAGTCATCTGTCTCTTTCCAGAAGGCATACTGCAAAGGCAAAAAGCCCTCTGCTCTGTCTCCCTTCTACTCAAACCTGTTCTTCCTTTTCCTAGAAAACTCTTGCTTCTCATTTCCCCCTCAATCCTTTTAATATGGCTGCTCCTCTGCTTGGACCAAACAAATGAGTGGGATTTGGCCCTATGCTGACCACCTAGACAGGATCCCAAATTCAGGGTTCACAGAGAAGTGCCTCTGAGGATTTCAGTGCAAAAGGCACTGTTTTATTCTCTCCCACACCATTGTAAGCAAAGGGCTGAATTACCCAGTTACAGCAATATTTCAGCCCCAGTGGACGCATGGTTTCCATGAAGCATTGGCTGGAGTATCCCTGAGTATCCCACTCCTTTGCTAAGGCCCCTACACTGGTTATTGTTTTCTTCCATTACCATGATATTTTCATTCAGAGAAGTCAAACCCTCTGTCTTCACTCTGTCTCTCACAGTAGCAGAGTTGGCTCATCTGGACCTCGGAGAAAGATCCGGCCCTGTCACTTTTTTTTGGTATCTTTTTCTGTTAACTTTGTCTTCTGCACTTAAGGCTGCATGAAGACATCTGACATTTTAAAGCAATCTCTGTAATATCCCTAAATTAAACACTCTGTCTTGTTTGTTAGCTTGGTTTATCTTTGCCATCATGCACCATGAAGCTCTGCAAGCTCTACATCTTTTCAGAAAGCAAACATGACTGACAGCAATCCTTATACAGAAAAGCTGAAGCAAACCATGCTTTGAAGGATTTTCTGTTGGGATTCATAATAGCATGGAGTTAAAGGAGAGAAAATAGGTTCCTTGGAGCATAAGATCGTAAAATGCTAATTTCAGTGACACAGTGGTGGACTGAGTAAATATAGAAAGGATTTATTATGAAGTTCTTTAGTGTTGTTGGCACTAACAGCAAATTGCTGGGCAACATTATATTGCCAAAATCCAGGAAATAGCACAAACATTGAACCACTGTATTTTCAATGACAATAATGACTGAAGCTTCGGTATTGGTTGGCATCCCCACAAAAGGCACATGTTGGCATGTTCAGGAATGTAAATGATAGATCTGCTGCTTGAAGTTTATAATTATTTAATCAAACCCAGACTGCAGAACCTGGAGGGACACCGTGTATCCTTAAAGGAGAAGAAAGAGGGAGAAAGAGAGAGAGAAAGAAAGGATACTTTGCAAATGACGGAATGTATTGGTCCTCTGGGTGTGCCCACCAGGCATCTGGGACTGCTGCAGAGTTTGTGGGTGATCTTTCCTGCTCACCACATCACCATGTATTTAAGTAGCCCTTCAGAAAACAAATTGCCGACAATCTCTTTTATGTGCTGATGGAAGTCAGATCAATTATCTCCATTTCCTTTCGTGGAAGAAAGAAAATCTACAGATCAGGACAGGAAACCACTCATTTGATGAACTATTTCTACACTACTGTACACAGACACACAACCTCCCTCCTTCCCTCCTGCAGACAGACACGCACAGAGCTGCAAGGCCTCTCACACAGAGAGGCACGTTATTTCCAGCTCACATTTCACGTTTAGATTACTATTATGGAATTTCAAGAAGACTTATTTTGTTTCCATTTCTTGCTTAAAAAAAAAAA
>VXAX01004168.1:1037981-1113890 GCA_013399835.1 Leptocoma aspasia
AAAAAAAGAAAAGAGAAGAGATAATGAACATTCCGTTTTGAGAAATAAATCTCCCTGCACTCTGTGTCCTGGCTGTAAGAGCCTGAGTAGCAAAGCTCTTCAATGTTCCCAGCCCGGGCTTTGCTGCCGACTCAGTTTTCAATTTAGTCCTAGCGTGATGGAAAAAGAAAAAAGTCTTTCAAAAGCAGTAATTGTGTGTTTCTGGGGAGAGAGAACAAATTACTAAATCAAATTAGCATTACATTTCATTCCTAGACCCTAGGAGATTCAAGGATTTACATAATATACTTTCTTAAATTACGTTGTTAGTGTAAACATTAAGATTCTGCACAAAATCCCTGAGAAGTGATGCAGCATTAGCTGATGTCATCATGCAATGTTTAAAAAGAGAAAAAAAGGGAAGAAGTGCCTTAGCTCTACATATAAACATGATTGCACTATTTTTAAAAATAAGGTTCAGGATTTAATTATATTCTGAATAATATAATGTCATTAATCCATTCTCTCTGTATGCTAGGAATACTTAAATTGTTTTTTCCTTTTCTGTCTTCACAGAAGAAAATATTTGCTGTAGGGTATTCCTGGCTGTTGAAGATTAAGTCCAGGCCCCACATAAGACTGTGGAAGAGTTACTATGGATTTCTATGGGGTCATCATTTGACTCCAAAAGGCGATTTTTTTGAACATAATTGACTTATATCAATAAAGGTTCTCAACATTACTCCGTTTCCCACCCCAGATTTTCATATCTAGTGATCTTCTCCTTATTCATATCACCAAATGCTCTGTAATTCTCTCACACTTTATTGATTTCTTTGTTACAACTTTAATTTAGGGCCAAGTTTCCGTGTGGGGCTCCACAGCCCATTACTCCCCCATGGCAGCTGTGCTCTCGCAGGCTGCCACAACCAGCCAGTGGCACTGGGCTGCTGCCAGCTCAAGTTTTAAAATCCACTCTGACAAAAAAAAAAAAAAGCTGCAGTAATCAAAATAAAATGAAAAAATGGCTTCCAAGTCTGGAGCATGTGCATTTGATAATTAATCAGAGTATAATGTAGAGAATGTTATTGTTAATTTTATAAGTTTCAGGTTCACCAGAGCTGCAAATTGTAACAGGGAAGATGAACTAAAATTGCATTTTTCTCCTAAGACCATGTAAAGGATAGTCAGTACTGTTTTAGTTGTTGGATTAGAGCTAGCCTTTTGAGGAGCTAAGCCACAACAGCATAAAGAAATACACAACTTATGTTTAATTCTTTGTAGTTTAAAGATGACTTGAAAAGCAGTACGAAACAAAGACAGCATTGAAACATACATGAGGCAAAAAGCTTCATAATCTTAAAAAACCCCACACTGTAGTGTTAGGTTTTTGCATTGGGCTATGCAGTTCTGTCAATCCTAGAACACTCTGTTTGTGTTTTTTGTGTTTCATACAAAAAATGCTCCCCACAAATTTGTGCAGTGATATGTAATATATTCAGGAAAACTAATTACTGAAGCAGAGTAGAAAGGAAAGTTATCTCAAAAGCCAGAGGGATAGGAACATGTTATATGATGAGAGCTCACAGTCCACACACAATTTTTTATTTAATCTACCCGTGCATAGAAGCCTATTATTTAAAAAGAAATAATAATTGGAAGAATAAATTCAGCAGCTGAAAGACATACAAAAATATGCAAATTGTGAAGCATAGAGTTAAAGTTGCAGGCATTTTAAAACTTCTTTACTAAGTAATTATGAAGGGTGCATTTAGAGTGGTAGCATATTATGCTACCTTCTACTTCCTGGCAAATGGACATTTATATTAAAAGAGAATTAGGAAAAAATGGACAATGACTCCTTCTTCTTATCTTTTTTTTTAGATTTCTTTTCTTGACAAGGAATGTGAAATTTGCATTTGAATTTCCTGGGGTTCATCTGTTTACCATCTCTGTGATTTACAGGTTTTGCATTTAATGATTTTCTCAGACAAAATGAAAAGTTTTCTTTTTTAGTTCTCCTTTTGAAATCTCCAGTACTAACATCAGATTTTAAATTGAATACATGACAAATGAAATATGTGTGTTGATTTTTCAATTCAGAGTTCTTTTGAAAAATAAATTAATTATTTATAAAAACCAAAATAAACCAAAACAGGATCACTTGGGAAAGCCTTCACTCACTGAGTAATTTTTAAGAATCAGCTGGACAAGTGAAGGAATATTTACAATATCTGATTATACTCAGAAAGACATAACCGATGCACTTTTTTTTCACCATTTTTCAAAATAATTCATTTCCTGCTAAATATTCTGGGTGTGCTGCTTATCTGCTGCTCTTTCTCAAAGCCTGAATTTTCAAGTGAGGCAGTCCATTACTGAGATCCTCATCCTGTCTGCAGCTGATCCCAAATCCAGTGAAATCAAGGGGAGGCCATGTGTGAAGCTCAGAGCTGTTCCTGCAGGCACTGCTTCCCTGGAACCGAAGGAGCCCCGTCACTCCAGCAGGATAACCCTGCACAGAAAGAGGTTTTAACTTGCATTTCCAAACTGGCTCTATTCCTCAACATGCATAAGCCTCAGTATTTGAATCATATAGAACATATATTTTGCATATCAATAGGTTCATTACTAATAATATAGCAGACTGTACCCCCAATGCTGAAGACACTCCCTGGGTAGCACTAGTTAAGCATTAATACAAATCCAGAGACCTTGGGTTTAGTTATTAGCTCACTTTTGTTCCAAAAATGTATTTCCAACTCAACACTTCCTTTTTTCTTTCTTACGTTGCCCAAATGACCTTCTTCTTTCCCAAATGCTATTGCACTTTGTGCCATAGAACAGACAAGGTCATGATCAAGGGCTGCTTTTTATCAAAAAAGGTACAGACATGCCTTTGGAGGAAAAGGTGTGAGCATTGGGCAGCCCAAACATACTCCTTTACTTAGGCCAAACCATGCAGATGCCCCTGGCATGGCCTTTGGAAGTGTCTCAAATACAGAGTGTAACTAAAAGTGCAGTACTGCTCTGATTGCTTATTGGAACTGCTTTGCTACCTGCTTAGAATGAGCCCTGTTGATAAATTGAGTGCTACTGAATGAACCAGTTTGCACAGCCAACCCTTGGAGATTTTGGCTGTGCTCTTGCTCTGGCAGGTAGCATTGCATGGAACTGAGCAACCCAACTCTGTAGTGCCAAGGGTATCTGGGAATATCCAGAACCCTGGGAGGATAGATTTATGCCTGGGAGGACAGGATGTGCAAAGCATTTAAAAATCTTGTAGGGCTGCTGTTAAAACTAGAAACATACAAAAATTGTAGTTGAAGTCCTATTTAAATTCTATTCTGCACTGTTTTCCATTATGTTTGAAAACTTGGTAATAGTTTGTCAGCCTACATAAGGAAAAAAAAATACTTTTCTGCAAGTGGGAGTACTGACGAGATTACAGCAGCTGGGTGTCTATTACCCTAAGCTACACTCTGCAGAGCTAAAATGGATCTTCGTACAGAAAGCTAATCAAGGTGGAAGAGAAAAATTGAGTTCATTAACAATGCCTGTCACTGAAAAGTCAAACCATTTTTCACTCTTTAGTTGAGTCCAATTACAGAGATATTGCTAGAAATTGTCTTTCTGTGACAGGGAGCTTTGACAGTGGTTTTTCTTTTTTGGCACTTTGCTTATTGCTCACTCACATTGCACCCATTGCTGAGTGGAGATTAACACCTGTTCCTGTTTTAACAGAAAATGATGGATGGTGCCATTACTGGCACAACTCTCTGTGAACAAAATTAACGTTGCATGCATTAACTTTGTAGTTACAGCAATTACCACAATTACTTTTGAACCACAGCTTGCACAGACCCTGCACCAAAGCTGAAAAAATGTGAACAACCATCCTCCCGTTTTCTTGGAGAGGGTTGGAGGCAAAATGCAAGCTTGCTCCACGCGTCCCTTGAGCCACAGGAAAGCTATAAAGTACCCCCCCTCCTTTTGCCCTCTCAGCTAGCGATTTTCATAACACTCCTCTCAAATATATATAAGGTTCTCACATTTCATTTTAAAGCTACATTTGACTCAAATATGAAATGGATATTTCTAAAGCCTGAGTCAAATCTCCAGTGCTTATCTGGGTTTTTGAAACCTGACCCATGTGGCTAAATTCATGGGCACAGTTGTATTTTGGCTTTAAATACATGTATCAGTGGTACCACTCGATATAATTCACCTCACCTGGTGCTGGCTGTTGGAGGTTTGAGTTCCAGGCTAAGCTGCTCATCAAGGTTCCCTCTAGGGGCATTGGGGATCAAGACATGTCACTCCAGCAAAGACAGACTGCTGGCATTCACGGGATCAGTTGCCATTCAGGAGTGCCTATTTCTTTCCTGGACTATAGAGGGAGCCAAGACAATTGGCTTGGACCAGGAGGCCAGCTGTTATTTAGGATTAAATTCACAGCCATCTGATGAGGAGAAGGAAAATTGCCATCCCTAGACAGTCACTTTGAGCTGGACCAGCCAGGTAAGCAGCTGTCTGTCCCACAGCAACGTGTTCTGCTGGATAAACTTCTCTAGCAAGGTAGAGAAGTCTCTGAAAGTATCTTTTCTTTTTCTCTTGTTAGGAGGCTGAGCTCCTTAAAGTGAGATGTACAAAACTCTTAACCCATACCTTCCGAAATGTGATACTTAAAAATGTAGCCATAAAGAGATCTAATAGTCTTTTAGATTATTAAATCTATATCTAATAAAAACATTAATGACAATTCTCTTTTCTGCAGCTAACTATAAAACTCAATGTGCTTTCTTTGTTTTGTGGCGAGACCAGAAAAAGTATCTTTGAGATTTAATCTGATATAAAATGTTCTCTAAAACACTTTGCATAAAAACTGTTCTCACAAATATATATATTTTCCAGAAAGAAAAAAACAAAACAATTCCCATATCACATTTCAACTAATTATCCCCATTCATACAAACTAACCCTGATATCTTCCTGTTGACAGCACTATGTTTTCTTTTCTTTTCTTCTCCTTTTTTTCTAGTACATTTATAGCATGTGGATCAAAGGTTTATGGATTCTTGTCTTTTCTTCAACCCACAAGCAAAGTAGCAACACAGCCAAGTTTTAAAAGTTTGCAAATTGTTAAGAAACAAAACACATGGTGTTCCCAAGAGACTTGAGACATGAAAGCATCTGTGTTGTGATGAACGTACACAAAATCTGTTGGGACTAGACTTAGTTGTTTAGTAGGGCTTGGAACGCACTATGATTCAGTTATCCTGTTGCAACTTTCAGGAATCAGTCTATATATTTTGCCACAAATCCCCCAAATGCTCTCTCTGCAATGGAATTTAACCTGTCCATTATTCTGGACTGAACCTCAAATTTTTGGACACTCTGATCTCCATCCAGGTTTTACGTATGTGTCTCATAATGTGTGTTCTACTTGAAGCTCTGCAGAATTTTCCTAGGTTTTTGGGTTCTTTACAAGCTTTATATGAAAAACTGTGGTTATTTGAGTTAGGGGGCCTTTGACACTGCTTTTATGATTTCCTGTTGTTGTTTCCTTGCTGTGGCCTCTGATGACAGACTGTTCCTTGTCTCCTTTCCTGTGTCTCTACCTGACACACCTGTGTAGCCTGGCTGCACACAGGAGCAGTGTCAGGCAGGAAGCTGAACATGCTATTTCATGCTGGTATTGCCCTGGTTTGTCCCTCTGCCCATAAACTGTTTTTCTCAGTGCCAGTCCTTTAATCAGGCTACACAGAGGGACTAAGCCAAATGTCTTGTGCAAGACTTACACCTGTGTAGTTGCATTCACCAAAATGTTTGGCAAGACTTACTTTTCCATATAGCCATCTTGACTGGCACCAATTATACTGTCATCTTTTAATTTTATACCAATTGAAACCCTTACCAGCTTTTCAATTATTTTGCTTAGGACTGATGCCAGAATAAGTGACCTGTAATTACTGTGATCCTTCTGCTTCCTCACTTTGGCTTCTGGCAGCACTGCATATTTCTACTGTTCCCTAACAACCTTTGGATTTATAGTGCATGGAATCTTTGCTATAAAAATATTCATCTCTAATAGAAGGATTTTAAAAGTGACTTCTCAGACAATGTGATGCAAAAGAGTTTATTATCTTTGGGCCATTGATTGTGTCATCTATTTTTGTCTTCAAATACTAAACAGTAGAGTGTGTATGTGTATATCTGCATGTGTCTATTACAATATATATTTTTTCTGTCTTATCAACAGTATTAATAACACTGTTGTTTTAAACAATTCTTGTAATCTGTTCATAGCGTCTTAATGAATTACAAGGGAGACAATATACCCCTGAAGAGACTTCCTATTTTTCTTAGCAACGTATATTTCCCTAGATTTCTTTGTCATATCTATATTACCTTCATTGCTAACTTAAAGTACCACTGTTTAATTTGATAAACATATATGTACATCTATACAAGCAAGAAAAGGTTTTTCATGGTATGCAGCAATGTCGTGGTATGTTTTGGTGTTTTCTGCTAAAAAAGGGAGACATAATCACAAACATTGCTCATATGCAATCAAAGGATCAGAAAAGATGTTCTGACTGAATTTAATCCATTCTGTGCTGAATGGTGTTATTTTACAGCCCAGAGCATTTATTCTAGTGTGTTCCAGTAAAGACATAATAAGAACAATAAAATAAGATACCCTCCACTGAAACTCCTAGTTTTTCTTCCTTTTCCATTGTCCTTTTTTTCCCCGTGTTTAAACACGAGTTGTTTAGCAATTCTAGTTGTTCTTCTAAACTCATTCACTTTCCTTCAAATGGCCAGTATACATCTGTCACTGCACCAATGCACACCGACAAAGCAGCTTGAATCTTCCCAATGACATCCGGACAGCTGAAGCCTGCATTCTCAATTTACAGGGGTTTGGATCTCTCCTGTTTACTGTAGTTTCACAAGAGAATGATATTTTATAAACACCTGGTAATTTAATTAAAATAAGGAGCTGGACTTTTAACAGGAGAGCGGTTTTTTTAAGGTTTGGCATTCAGAAATAAAACAGATGTTTATTGTGCTTTTTAAGTGTCCAGGAGGTCTTGTCAAAGTTGTCTGGATTGTACAGTTATTTTTATGTTATATCTAAGTGTATATTATTCTTTGTTTTAATGTATTAATACATGTATATTATTTCATAAATGTGTTTTGTTTTCTTATTATGGAGCAGTACTTTTGGTAATTGCCCAAAGCTCTGCATATAAATGTGCTCTATAAAGGTGTTTGAATTAAAGATGTCTGCCTGCAGCTTCATTAAACAAACTGTTAATTAATCTCAAATATTTTCTAGGATGCCAGAGGCTTTTCCTTTGTAGACAATGAGGGTTTATCTGTGGAATCTCCAGCCACTGGGGCTTTCTCCCCTCCTGTACATGCCAAGCCCATGGAGTTTTTTCCCTATACAGAGCACTGGCCATGGTGGTGCAACTATAGCCAAGCACTAAAGCTTTCTTCTGCAACTTGGAGCTGCCAGATCATGTTCCCCACCTGGACTGAACTCCTGTCTCACGTTGTGGAATGCAGATCTCACCTTTACAGTTGCATCAAGGAAAAACACAAGATCAACTTGTCTCTTAGGACATCAGGCTTTTTCAAGCATTATTCTTGAAAGAGAACATTTGTTAAGAAAGGAATCGTAGCCATGCCCACAAAGTTTTTCCCACTAGATCCTGCAGAGTTCACCAGTTCCTGATCTCTTGTCACCGCTCTTACTACTGAATAAGGATGGACAAAAGCAAGAGAGATCAGTCCTTAAAACCTCTCAGAAGACAAAGTTTAGGGCTAGACTAACCGTCTAGTGTGCTAGTCTCACTCTTAGTCAGATCCCGACCCCGGTTTTGCAAGATTGTCGACTTCAATAATGCTCTAACCAAGTAAATGACATCCTGAATTTTGACCTATTTTTCTTTGTTACATCATCTCTGCTCTCTTTAATCTGTTTTGTCTCAGAGTATGTCTGCTCCTTTTGCATCAGCTACTGAGTCCCATCTGCAGCTTTACTTCAGCTTCTGTTTGCCTCTGATCTTTTCCTCATTCTTCTAATGAGCATACCAAAAGGTGGTAAAAAAGTATTTTTTCTGGAATAAGCATGAATATCATAAGGAGGAATATAATAGTTCTTTCTGTCTCCTCTGATTACAAAAACAAACAAATAGAAAAAGTTATGGAGCAGTTAGTGAAGGAAAAAGGACAATTACAAGTGAGCCTAAATTTAGAATTATGAGTTTGAGCCAAAGCCCTCTGAGGACCATGAGAGTCTTTCCACCCACTTCAAAAGGATCTGGAGCACACCTCATCCTACCTCACTACTTAGCACAGCTTTGGGTAAGAACTGTGTTAGCAACCCAGGGAAATGTTCTTGAAAGTTAAACCCACCTTATTTTCAAAGGGAAAGTTTGACAAATTTTGCCAGACTCTGGGCCTTAATTAAAACACTGGAACATTTCAAAGTGACAACTATGTTAAGACCTTTTTCTTCCATATTCCTTCTTGGGTGGATCAAGTAAAGTAAAGGAAAAAAGACCATCTCTGCTGGAAGTTTTTCTTTCATTCAGATGCCTACCCACACCCCAATCACAGAGAGGAAAAAGGATTGCTTTGACCTCCTCAATATCTTATGCAGAACTAAAATTATTTATACATGTTGCCCTGTTATTACACAAAGAACACGTCTGCTGTCTTTAAAAAAATATTATTGCCAGTCGTACTGTTCCTGTGATGATCTTGTGTATCAGAACTATATTTAGAAGAACCTTCTGCTCCAAATAAATGCAAAATGAGTATGTAATTACAGTTTAAATCTAATTTAGTGAAAAATTGGTTACTCTGATCCACTATAAAGATTTCAGGTCCACTCGTGCTCCCCTTTTTACAGGACCAGCCGCAGATATTCTGCACCACTTGTAACGTGGAGGTGGTGGTGTTTCTTTGGTATTGTTGGGTACTTTGGGTCAAGACAATTGCAATTTTCTGATTTCATGAAAACCACTTTTTTTAAAATAAAAAAGTTTGGGAGTTGTTGTGCTCCAAAGCGATGACCGTTTTCCTGTGTTTCTGAGGCATGGATGTTGTGGAAGAATGCTGGCTGGAAAGCAATGCCCCATGGCATTGCCAAAGCACAATGTCCAGAGCCAACAGTCCAGGTACAACAAGGGTTCTTGGAGTTTGTGGAGTAACAGCTGTCAGGAATTATGTTTCTTCACCCTCTTGCACTGCCTACAAGGCATCATCTTCTGTTGTCTTTGTCTCGACTTCTTTACATTTTGTTTGGAATTCCTCTGAGACTTGTTCCCCACACTCTTCTTTCTTCAGTACTGTGTTGCTTAGAGGTATTGTCTTCCTTTCTCCAAGGTCTTTGCACTTTTAACTGGAATTAATGGCATTTGGGCCAGACATCCAAGAGAAAACTGCATCCTTCCAGCTTAGGGACCAACTTTGTTGGCATTGTAGAGCAACCAGCCATGTTTGTTGTTGGAATAAAGGGAGGCCACACACCCGTCTCTGCTTGGATATTTTAAAGTCTTTATTTTCAAACAACTCTGTTTTTGGAGAAAAGAAAAAACCACAGGATACAGTTATGAGGGAAGTAATTTCTAAAGCTGTGCCAGATTCCCAGCTCTTTCCTCTGGCCCAGCACTGAGAAGCAGTCTTTAGGCTGCCTGCAGAGGACATCTGGTGATCCTGTGGTGTAGGGGAGTCATCGTGCTGCTTTAGCCACTTCAGGACATCTGCTCTTTTGAGCTTTTGGATAGTGATGGGACGCAGCCAGAATTTGCAGTATTTTGAAATGGATCTGTCAGCAGAATAGTCCCTGGAGAATTTTATTCCTGTGGTGTAATTTCAGGTTGGTCTCTCTTTGCTGTTTTGAAATCAGCCAGAAAGAACCCAGTGTATCTTCAGCTGAGAACTCAGAGAGGAGTTTTCAAGCCTCTTTTACCACTTCTGTGGACTCTGCCCAAAAAGTAAGTTTTCAGGCAGGAGAGACCTCTTCTGAATAAAGAATAAATTTTCTTTTTTCCACGAAATATCATAGCCAATAATAAGGACGAGAGTTGTGTAGCTTTGTAGTCAGCATGAATCCAGAGTTAGGGATCATCCTGAGCCATTGAGAGCACAAGGCAGTTGGTACAGCTCTGAACTTCCCTGGCCATGAGCTCAATGTGAGATGATTGCCAGTGCCTGATGTGCTGGTGATGTTTCTGTCAGAAATGCCAAAGCTCCAATCATCAGCACTGCCCCCCTGGACCCTTCTTCCACCTCGTGCTCCACTATTCCTGGATTCAGAGCATCAAGGACTTGGTTGCATGGAGTTATGCTTTATCTGCTACAAAACATGGACGTAGACTTGGTCTTACTGCTCCTACTTGAAGAAAAAAGCTGTGAAATCCACTGTGATGGAATCAGAAAGAGGGAAATTTACCTGAAAAGTGGGTGGATCATGAATTCTTTGGTAAAGATGGTCCCAGTTTTACCAAGAAAATAGGGTAATAAAAAGATAACATAAGATAAACTCATTTGGTGTGATGTCAAGGGGGATACAGAACTTTCCATCCACTTCCATGCTATACATAGCAGATGAAGGATTAGACAATTTATTTTGTCACATTTCTAATACATTTTTCCATTTTGTAATTCTCATAAGTGCTTAAAGCATAATGTGTTAATCAGGATTGATCCTCCAAAAAGTCTGATGGTTTTGACTTCTAGGCAAGTTTGCATTCTTGGAGAACACAATGTAACTTCTGTATGGGTGAGATGGACTGGGACCTATGGAATGGCATCATCTCTCTTAGCTCTAAACTAAGTTGGTATGTACCAAAAAATTAAAACTTTTTCTATATTTATAATCTAGAATGCCAGCAAGGGAGTTCTAGGAAAATTGTTAGGAGGATTGTATCTGACTTGTATGATACTCATTTAACCCTGCCCTAAACAGATAAAAATTCATTGACTTTTTTAAAATGTGTTTTGGTTATAATGCAAAAGACTAGATTTTTCCAAATAGGTGTTAGAATGTTTTTTGTGTGTCCATAAAAGTATGACATTGAAATTAAAAGGAACAACAGTTTGTGTAAATGTGAATTCCTCTTCAAGCATCTTAAGCACTGAGAAGTAAACTGAGCTGTGGAATAGTGACCACTGCCTTCAGAAAAGATTTGTGTTGTTTATGCAGTCACTGAATTTGCTGCAGAATCATTTAATCCAGTAGATCTGATCTCCTGAAATCTTCTTCAGATTTAAGCCTCTTCTGCAGGTCTTCTAGGGACAGATACATTTCTAGAGACATAAACTTCAGATTTTTAATCACTTTTTAAGACTGCTAGCACCAGTGATATGCATAATTCACAAGTTTCACATTGCAAACATGTTGAGGCAAATGAGCTGTTGCAAACATGTAACTGGTTACTGTGTACACACAAATCCAGAAGTAAATAATGTTCATACTTCCTGCCCAGTGAAAAATGTCTTTTTGCTATTGAAATAGAGAGTCAGCATTTAATGATTCCCATGGCCACTAAGAGGTACAAGGGTAATTGGTGGATTTCAGTATTTTTGTCATGATGGAGAAGACCACATATTTTCCTTTCCACAAGCCCTAATTTTTAAAATACATAAATATAAGAAGTGATCAGAATTTTAAACAGAAATGCATATTTTAATGAAGTTTCTCCTCTGCTTTTGTTCCCCAGAATCCAGCATCCCTTTCCTGAATTGACTAACAAATGCAGCAGAAGTTTTTGAAGCACTTCTTGTGCAAATCTCAACCACAAAAGAGAAGCAGTCACCTCTCAGGGTCTTGAACTGCCTCAAGGAAAATGGCAAGGTCAACATTTACAGGTGAGGTGACGCAAAATTTTTTATCTAGGAAACACCTGCATTCTTAAAGATCCCTTTGTGTCTCCAGAGCCTGTGAAGAGAGACAAGATGCTGGTTGTTATTCTTTTTCTGCTGCTCGTTAGTTCATTGCCATGTTTCAGCTTCACAGCATTAACCACTACATGGAGCAACACTCTCCCTGTGCTTCACACGTCACAAAAAGCCACCCATGCTTCTGAGAGATGCTCCTGGCTTTCATGGCAGTGCAGGGCAGCAAATGGGACAAAAGACTTCAAAGCAGGCAAATTAAGAATGATCTCTAAGATAAACATGTATTACTCAGTAATGTCTGAAGTCCATACCTCTTGCTTTGTGCTGCCCAGAGCCTGCTCTTTGTCTGCTGTCAGGTTTTCAGTGTACAGCTGGGGGTGACTGACTTCTCCATTCATTTCTAGGCATAACTATTTTCTCACTTATTCAGTCAAGCTTTGTGACATTTGCATGAATTCCACCAGGTCTGAAGAAGAGAAAAATGTTGCACGTGTCCAGCGAAACAACCCAAATCACTGTTCTAGTATTTCTGCCACACTCCTCTGTCCCTGCCCAAAGTAATCAAAAAACTTTACTTTTTGCACCTTTATATAGCCTCAGTGATACCTTGTATGCCTATTGATTCACTATTTCTGAATTTTCCTTTATTTTTGTATTTTATATGTACACTCTTCCTGTTTAACAAAGGAGATGGAAGAAGGAAAAAGTAACTGCCTTTAGTCATTCTTCTGGGACTGATAAGTAAATTTTGGATTTTACATACCAGTGGCATGAGAAGGATGCAAGGACCATGATTTCATTTATTGAATATGAAAATATGAATGATTGGTATAAAGCAAAATTTACTGTAGTTATCACTTGAGTGGAGCTCACTTTTGACAAGGCTCAGTGAGAGAAGCAGGGGAACCATTGTTTACCCTTTGGGTTTTTTCCCATTCATAGTAGAAAAAGATGAAAATTAGAGCCCTGTCAAACATAGGAGATCCGTCTCATGCAGGGTCTTGAAATATGGCTTGGTTCCAAACTGGAACAAAGCTCCAGAATTTCCAAATATTCAATGAAAAAATTGTCAGAGAAAAACAATCTAGCCCATGTTCATAGAATTAGTTCACTTTGTCAGAACTGAAGGGCTCTGTTTTCACTTTGATTACCTCATATTTTTTATATAATGCATCTAACCTGATGCTAAATAAAATAACTCATGCAAAACTTTCAAGTCCAACAACACTGGAAAATGGCATCATCCTGGAATTCCACTTTGAAAGAAAAGTTACCAAAATCTTCGTGGATGTCTACTGAGATGGTTGAGAAGTGAATTTCAGTCATTTATTGGTTTGTACTTGCTCATTCAGATGAGCAGTATTCAACCATGTGGAACAAGTCACCTATCATAAAACACCAAGAAGCAGGGAGGCCACCTGACATACACCCAACCCTGCCCAGTAATTCCATCCGAGTTTGATCCCAGCAGTGCCTAAGGAACCCCAGGAAGATGTGGGGAGGGGTCATCATAGTGTGGGCTGTGTGCCTCTAACCCACTGCTCCAGGTCCCAAACCTTTTCAGATGAAGGATGAGCAGTCCTGGCAGACAAGGTTAACAAGTTCCCTTCATGGTTCGAGTCACTGTAAGCTGGGTTTCCATACCCTTGGAAGATACTCCTGCCAATTAGCTTTGATTTGGAACCAGCAGGAGCAAGGTCAGCAGATGTGCCCAGCCCACACCAGGTGGGGTTTTATGTGTCCTAGAACAGCCATTGGCTATAATGAAATACTTAATGGCTGCATTATCCTTTTTGTAATTATTTCCAGCACCTACCTAGAACGTAGCCCGGGTGTGTAAGTGGGAGTTCGTGTTTTGAAACGACTGAAGCCAGCCCTGGGAAAAGGGCTGTGCTGCCCCTTCTCAGCTCCACAGCGTTGATCCTGTGGGGCTTGTTGGGTTTTGTTTGTTTAGTAATCAAGCAGGGGCCTTTTTAGTCATTGTGTAATCACTGGGGCATAACTTGCTCACATGTGGTCATGACACAGCTCCCTCACAATCCCTCCCTGCTGAGTACATGAGGTGTGACCTCAGCACAGCCTTGGGGGGTTGTTCACCCCTTGTTCCACGCTGCACTTACAGCTTGGGCAGTGCAGTTTAATCACTGATATGTAGCTCTGTGGGAGCTCAAACCACCACATTTCTCAAAGTAACTTGGTGGTAGAGAGTAGACCTCTAAAATGCAAAGCACTAGGGTGGAGAGTTGGCTGACTCCTGCCATTCATTTATTTTTTACAGAGCATTGATGCACTGAAACTGCCATCACAAGGAATTATCATTAACTAGTCCACATTTATTTACTTAAGCAGTCTAATAATCAATCATCAGATTTTTCCACTTGTTTTCTGGCATTGTATTTCATCACTTGCTAAAGTATGAAACATTATCATTCTTTACACAAGTTTGTTAACGGAATATTTATTTGAAGAAGTTTCAATATAAATAAAGATTTTCTACACATATTCCTTTAAAGAGATTTATTTTCATTTCAACTATTTGCTTTCCTATGAAAAATTTATGTGAAAAAATAATCCAGAAATGTAAATGGCATGAAAATGGAATTACCCATCAGATGGAATGGGTGATCACTCCAAGCCAGGTATGCGGGTTTGGGTGGGGTACAGCAAATGGCTTCACTGGTTTATATGTTTGGGGGATTTCTCTGCAAGCCCCTCTATCCTCACTACTGTAGTTCATTTATTCTTTGGGAAAGAAAAGGAAGGCTGGTATAAATTAGGAATGGTAATGTAAAAGCTTATACCCACTGCATAAAAGTTTTTCAAATTATTACAAGCATTAAATTGCCAAACTTTTTTCCATATACTGCCAGTATTAAACATGACATGCCTCCTAGGGTTGGTATAAAGTTTTGTCAACATTTTTGGCGTACAAGGTCTCAGCCTGGGGTCAATATTTTCTCGACCAAATTTTGTTGTTTCAGTTGCCTTTTTACACTCATATATTGTAACTCAAACATTTCCAAAAAAATGAAATTTGGCAGGCTATTAGTCCATAATGTGGTCTGATGCCTTTGGGTATTTTTTTAAATGTAAATCACTGAGATATTTAAGGTTTGAGGTTTAAGAACTGTGCATACACTTTAACAACTTCTTTTAAAAATATTTAGTATGCATATTTACTACATATGTATCTTATAGAGACTAGAGATTAAACTGGAGATTACTTGCTAAAATGTGCAAACTGCTATCCATGAATAAACATCCTCATGAACTCCTATTGAAAGTTTCTCATTTTAAAAAAATTGTTTAAAGCTGCAATAAAAGCAAAGGGAAGTAAGATGAGGGGAGAAAAAAAATCAACATTTAAATAGTTTTAATGGTTTAACTTGGCCACAGAAAATAAAGAAGTTCATTTTTTTTTCTCCTGGGATCTAATCCAAAGCCCACTGAGGCTGAAAGAAGGCTTTCCACCTATTCCCATGTGTGCTGGATCTATTCTCTGCTCTGCTGCTCCCTCCCTGTGTTGTGTTGATGGACTGAGGCAGCAGCTCCCACATTCCCATCCATCTGCCTTGTGCAGAACATAAGTTTGGGGTCAGCTACTGGTGGCAGAGGAACTCTGCTCTGGAGTGTTCTTTCTCTGTAAATTTGGGTCAGATTTCCACTTTTGCTTTAAGGTATTAGTGCTTCTCAGTCATTTGGTACAGTCCTCACAAAGGAAAGTGTGGGAGAAAAGACTTTAGAATCCTGCAAAGGCCCAAATGTCCCCGTGCCCACATCAGTGTAATGTCCCCCACAGCATCCCCAGCCTGAGAGCCCTAGGTATTAACCTCATTTCAAAGTAATTTTTAGCATCAGCCTGGGAATACATTCCATAATTTTTGTTAGTTACAAATGACAGGATTTGTGTAATCAACGAGCGCTGGCGCCATCGCATGCAATGCTCGTTAGAGTGCAATTCCTGCAGTTCCTGCAAAATCTGTTCCTTATGGGGATTTCTGGGAGCTTGGAAACTCTCAATAAGATGCTGGCAACATCAACCAAACATCTCAGACACATTGTCTTTCTGAACCTGAACTTTTTTAATGGTGGTTAAACATGTTGTCTGCTTTAGTTTCCTGTCTATCTTCATCATAAGCCAGCACCTGTTTCCAATAAATTATACACAGAGCTGTATCAGCAACACCTTGGCAGCAGCTGCCACCCTGAAAAGCAGAATGCCCTGGAGGACAATACACCTGTGAACACATACAGTGTTTATTTAGCTGAAAGGCAAAACTTTAAGTTACATAAAGCAATTATCTAAAGCCTAATGCATGCCCATTATTAACACAAAATAACCTTGTTCTTTAAAACCAATAAAAATCTATTTAAAGGCTTTTCCCAAATCCCAGGGAAACATGTACTAGCACCATGGATCTGCTATTAGCCTAGGACTTCAATGTCTGATGGTGGGAACACGTGTGGGGGAGGCTACATGTGCAGCTACAAAGAAATAAGGCACAAATTTGGAGTTCATTATGCACATGGATGAGAGAAGAAGCCAAATCATTTTCAGAGAGACTGTTGAACAACAGACTTTTTTTTTTTGGTTGCACATTATAAAGAAGCATTTTGTTGCTGAAGTATAGAACTACTGTGTTTAAAACAGTGTTTGATCTTTCCATCACTATGAGACAGTAGAAAAAAGTAGTTCTAAGAAAAAGGTTTTCCTATTACTGGAACAAACCTTTCATTTCCAGTTCACTACCAGCACTGGCCTTTCATGTAAGAGCAGCCTATTTTAGCAGCAGTAAGTAGACTTGGTTGTTTGCAGCAGATCACAGGATAATGGAAATGAAAAAAACTTATGATTAAAATAGAACACAAATCTGAGAAAAGTTCTCAAGTTTTGATAAAGCAAGAAGTAGCACTAGGAACACTGTAGTTCAAGTAAAGTGTAACATACATTTTCAGTTTAACACGCATACTCTAAAGATTATTTGGCACATGAACCTTATAAATCATTTAAAAGGGAAGATATTTTCTACCTGGTGTTTCTAAAATTAGCACTAAATATGAAAAGTTTATGTATGTGCATGCATGTAGGTATCTATTGTATTAAATGCCCATAAAATGCTTACTTTTAAAGGCATTCTTTAGAATAATTTCATTTCCTGTATTATGCCTCCTGATGCCATTTAAGTGATCAATAGGAATGCTCTTAGGTGAAAATGTGTTTTAACACTTCTGTTTGGCCAGACCTGAAAGCTGTGGAAGGACTTGCTAATGGGTATTACAGCCTTCTTAAGTGTCATTTTCCTAAGCTGTTACAATGCTGAATACAAATACAGGTAGAGTGGTGATGCCAGCATGTAGATATTCTCCCACCAATAATATACTCGAGATTTAGATCCCAAGGGCTATGCCATATTTTATGAAATGTAAAATAAAATCCCAAGAGAATAGCATTAGCTTAACCTCACAATAAATACCTTGTCTTTCAAATGTTGCTAGTAGACTCTTTTGTTTCATATTTTATTATTAGTCCAAAGTTTAACATATTTACAGTTTTTTATAGTTGACTTCCTTAAAACTACTCTATTTTAATCTCAGAGCAAGCATGGTACGTTTCCGAGATCTGAGCTAAAACATATGGATTAAGTCAATGATTCAATTTCTAAACCTCCAAATGACTGTTCTGATTACTCATGCAAATCTATATTTTTGCCAGATTTCCTAAAGACTTTAATATGAGTAAAATTAATATTAATATATTTTCTTCTCCTGATGCATGTGAGAATATGATGGAATGATGATCTCCATGCCCAGATACAAACCTGTGTCTTGATTCCAATTTTCTTGGCTGTGTTTGATTCTAATTGCACATAAATGCTATGAGCACCCAGCTAAGATTCCAACCAAAAGGAAATCCAGCTATGGCTACAGAACAAAAACTATTTATTTTCCCCTGGAGTGTCTAGCTTTTATTAAATGTCAACAAATCCAAAACCAGGCTTTACTAATCTATGGTGTGCATGGGAAATAAGTCACAAGCACAAGCCACTGAAGATAATGTTTGCTTTGGTTTAGATAAACAGGTTCCAGGGAACTGAAATCACACACAAGCATTTAAAACCTACTCCTTATTTTCCCTTAACATTTGTGAGGTCTCCCACCGGTGCTGAAGAATGCCAAGATGGTGGGGGCTGGAAGCAGACCTACATTTGGGATTGTTTACTGCCCTCTGTGGTGAGTTTATCCATTAGTTTCCTTCCTGTTGACTTTCGTGCATGCTATTAACCCAGGATGTTACATGTTCTTAAACAGAAAATGGAATTACAAGTGGAAGAGGCTGCCACCTGCGAGCTCTGCCTTTGTTCTGCCCGCTGGAATTGCCTTGGGAGAGGGGACTGCAGATACAGCTTTGTGCTGGGACCTGCAGGGACCCCCCCACCTTTCCAGAGAGTGCCCTGGCTCCTCCTGACCTCACATCCCTGTTCACACACATTTGGCTGAGATTGGGACACTAAAGATAATTCCTGTAATATGAGAAAATGTTACAAAACAGAGCTCACAGCCACTGTGCTGCCCCTGGCATGGCCTTTCAGAGACCAAGGAGGGCAGCAGCAGTGCAGGGCCCTGTGGGTCAGTCTGGTCCCACCCTAGGGATACCCAGTGGGGCTGGATTTGGTGAAGAGGTTTTATAAGGCTGAGTTACCCTGTGGAGGGATGGCACAGAGCAAACCACGACTGACACATGGCATTGCAGCTGATCTGGCCAGGAGAGACATTCTGAGACAAAGAAAAGGAGAGTGGAGCTGTGGGAACCTGTCACCGTCTCAGCAACATCCTTGCTGCAGTGTGGCCTCTTCTTTGCATTGGCTGTCACCACTGGATTTCTCATGGTGTGGTGACTGAGCCAGGTAGATGCAGGGCTTGGCTTTGGTCTCCAGTCAGATGACATCCAAAAAACAGATATCAAAAGACACACACATCTTTCTAAAAAGCCAAACAGAAGAACAAATGACAAGACGGTTTGGGTATGGAAGACAAACAACCACCAATCCGGTTAAGTATGTATCAAATCATCTTGCAGAGCCTTTTATCTCAGGCACAGTAAAATGGCAAATGGGCCACTGGAATGAGTTTGCTTTGTTGCAATGCTTCTTTATGATTTTAATTAAGTTTCTTTCCACTCAAGAAGATACAAAGAGCAATAAAAGAAAGCAATATGAAAGTTCACAGTATGCAAGATTCATCTTGTATTCACAGGTTTTGTGTAACTCATTTTAAACTGATGTTTGCTTATTTAAGAATGCACACCTGCACATTACCACTTGTGGTAAATAAGTTTATTAGCCAAGGAATGTCTGAATTCTTACTGGAAAACCCATATAAATGCAATTATGTTTTCTTTCAAGATCCCATTTTGGTAAAACATGCTATCCCACTTTCATACTCCAGAGGAAAAAAGGCAGTAAATGATGTACAAACATGCAGGAGAGATGCAGGTGAAAAGATTCACAGGGCTTAATACTGTCACAAGCTTTATGATTCAGTGTGTCTTTCCATGTATAATTTAAGCACTTGGTTTCATATTATATTCATGTCAGATCAAATGTTCCTCTAAGAGACTAGGACTTTATTAGTGTCTCGTTTGTATTTGTTTTTACTTTGAATTAAAACCTAGAGGTGGTGACAGAAGAAATTCTGATGCTTGGCATAGGATTAGTACTTGAGAGCCATTCAACTTTGTTAATCATCCATTTGAAGAGAATTTCCTTATGCAAAGAGTTTGCTCCACTTTGGACAAAACAATTTTTTCATCTCTGAACTCTGAAAGAGCAGAAGGGTGGAAAGAAAGTGAGGGGGGAGCAAAGGAGCAAAGGGAGATGGAGCAAAGTGTGAAGCTTTGATCCTTTCACAGAGAGGCTGAGGCAGTTCAAAATGAAAGAATCTCTCACCATTAAAAAAAAAAAAAAAGAAAAAGGAAGAGAAACAGAGAGAGCAGTATGACAGGAGACAAAAAGTGAAGCAGGAAGAAAAGCCTCAAAGTAAAGGAGTCATGCCAGGCTCTGAAGGGGAAGCTTTGCAAGAAACAGAAGAGGAAGCACCTTGGTTTTCTAAATGCAAAGAACTTCCAAGACAAATAAAGGAATAACAGCAATTAAAGATGTTTAAGCAACTTCTGATTTTGCATTTCTCATTACATTTCTTACCCTATCTAAATTATAAAATAATAGTGCCATAACTCACTGAACAGTCTGGACCTATAGATATAAAACACACCAAAGCAATGGGGCCAGTGCAAGAGGAACACTGGCCCCAAAGCCTTCAGCAGGGGGACTGAAAACCCCCATTTCTAAAGCAGAGAGATGCCTGGGTGTGTGACAGAGCTTGGGGAAGGTGCAGTGCTGGTTAGGGGAAACTCAAGAGAAAAGTGACGTAGCAGCAGGTCAATAATACTGTGTGTAAGTAATTATAAACAGTGTATGAATTCAGTGCCAGAAGACCTGCCATCTTTTTTTTCCTACAAACAACAGTCACTGTTCATGAATTTAAGTGATAGAAATAGAATGCACACCTATCCACGGTAATTTATGTCATCCATTTTCAACAAGGTGTCCTCTTTGCAAAAAGAAACCTTGAAAAATCCTCGTCAATCCTTCATCTCTCCTCTGAGGAATGTGTATTTATATTATTCTTGAGCCAAGAATGGATCATCATTCACAATTCAAAAGAATCATTATATTACTTACAGAGTTTGGTCGATCTTGTTTTATTCTTTTTACTTCATTTTTGTGCAGAGTTATACATTAAACCAGTGTCTCTGCTGAGTTTAATAGGAGTACCTAGAACCTTTCACAGAAAGGGGTGCTAAGAGACTGGGTGGAAAATTCTACTACTTTTATATAGGAATAATATAAGGAGAGGCTTGGGCAAGTTATAGCAAGGTGCTGATTCTCTGAATCCTTCTGGAAATACTATTTACAAACAAGCCAGACATTTTCTTTGTCTCATTCAATGTCCACGCTCAAAGAGAACAGGATTTCACATTTATTTTGCTGTATATGTTTGTTATTTCAAGTAAAACTCTCAAATCATCAAAATGTCTCTATACATGAGGTATTTCAAGAAAGCAGACACAGGCACACTAGATCAAAGGTACAGAATACAGTCTGATTAGACTAATTCTCTTAAAGTGCATCTGAAGAAATTTTCTTTGATTCAGGGAACATGAAAACCAAACTACCTTTGAACAAAAAGTTCCAATGAAATCTAATATTTTTTCATAATTTAAGAAATTCAGGGGTTTTAATGTTTCTTTGCTTTTGCCTTCTTATATGTCAGTTAGAGTGGGACGGAACTGTTGAATGAAATATATATGGGGTCAAAGCCTAAAGCAGAGCCATCAATAAAAACGTCTGCAGAACATCTGAGTTTTTTTGAATTTCATGCCACTTTAGAACAAAGATGCTTGCAAAAGTCCCAGCAAGTAGTGACATTTTAGATTGTTTACTAAAAAATAAACAGAGGCCAAACCTTTAAAAGGTGCACTTTGTATATTTTTACAACTACCCCTTTTAATTAATTTGGAAAGTTCTTTTCTGTTCAGCATTTATCCTGTTTAGCTACCACGTGGCTAGTCTCACTTAATTTTATCCTGCCGGTCTCACAAGGCATAAAACATCCCCAATACCCAGGACATGAGAAACATCATGGAAAAAGCACATACAGATTGTGACTTACTAAAGCAGTTAGACATGAGTCTTCTCTATATCTTATTTTAGGTAGAGTTGTAGTATCTGCTCATTACGTGCTCAGCTTTAAAAATTAGCTCCATTCCTCCATATTCATGTGCTGCTATAGTTTCTTACCCTTTGCCACTGAGAAAGAATGAAGAAAGATCTCCCTGAAGATCTGAAGATCTGGGATTTTTGTCTTTTCCATTGAAAAAAGGCAGCTAAAGGCTGAAAGTACCCAGCCCTCACCAGCTTTATTCCTGAGCTGTGCCAAGAGCAGCACACTTCATTGTCACACTTTCAGTATCTACTTCTATGTGGTAGAACCTACAAGATCTAGTTTCCAGTCAGTCTAGGAAATAAATGCTGTCCTCCTAATTTATAATTTTTCTTTCTCCTGTGAGAAATCACTTGTAAATTTTTTGTCTCTCCATCAGCTTTGGTTTCCTGCCTAGCAGAGTTTCCTCAATCCTCTTTCATACTGCTCAGTTCTCTTGTCTCTCACTTCCACAGCCTCTCAACTTTCATCTTCAAACCGTCCTTCAGAAGCTCCTGAATTCTCTGAACAGATGGCATTTGTACATTCCTGAACCCAGCTCTTGCTTATTGGTGAACGCATCTTCTGCACAGATTCTGCTTCTTTAGAATTAACAGTTTGGTGTCTGTTGGAAGTACTGCATATGAAGTCACCAAATCCATCTATTTTTCTACTTTCTATGGATGCCCAGACCTTGTTTTAAAAACTGTTAGGTGAAAGCCAAGATTATGAAAAGTTTTCTCAGGAGCAAGTGAACTTTACCAGTTATGCTTATAAAGATGTGATAACTATAACCATCATGAAGGCTATGAGCTTTCAGCACTGGCAAGCACAAAAAATGCAGATGAGTAGGTGTCAATGGCTGTTAATGGATTTCTTGGCATAATGACAGAAATAAGCAAATGTCTGTTGAAGAGTCTATTTTACCTATTTGATATGTGTCTAATGACAGTCACCCTCACCACCTGTTGCGCGGCTCTTGCTCATTCCCAGGATATTGATGCAAACACAGGCTTTGGACTGTGATGGCAATAATCAAAAGCCTAAAGACTCACCAAGTGATTGAGTGCAAAGGGGCTGAAGAAGCTGTCAGACATTCCCATGTGTTGTCTGTGCTGTAATTGTTTCCAGTGGTCAGCAAAACCCGAAACAGAACCATAAGGTTTTGAAGATTAGGCTTAATGTCTCCCGCATAGCCTCATACATGATCTGGCCCTTTCCTGGAACACTGCAGCACTGAAAGAGAGTGATGAAGCAGAAGAATGGGCACTATGCCATTGAGTCAGATGAAAGGGACACTGGTGGATATTTGCCATGGGAATACTTGACTGGAAAGCACTTGATCTACTGTCTGTTAGCTCATGGGAATGGAACTAGTAAACTTGGGAAACCTCAAATAAATTCCCATTGTATATATAATATAATCCAAACCAGAATCTTCTCGGGAACAATTGCTAATGATACTGGAAGTCATCCTTGTTTAGTGGAAGAAGAGACAATTTTTTAGTATATATTTCAGTACAGACTTTTACATTGAAAAATTTTACCCAATATTTACAAGATGGGAAGTCTGTCATTAGTGAAATCTTCTTTTTAAGCATCAGCTTACCAGAGGATTACAAAAAATATTTTTTAAAAAGCCTGTATCTGCCACCCTTGCAATGACATGAAGAACCTTTAAAATTACCTAGATGATAAATTACCGTTTCAGAAGAGTTCTTGAATGAGCTCATCTTTGTACCTATCCACCATAGTCATGGTTTCTGTTACAAACCAGATGAGCTGAACATTTACCTTAGATCTTTTTTCTAATTTATGAAACAATTGTGTAATAAAGACTAAGTTTCACATACAAGCATTTTCACTGGCATCCAATGGTTTGTCAGACAATCCAATGATTTTGTCACTGTATGTTCAGAGATGAAATTATTTTAAAATTCTTCCTTAGTCTGAAGATTTCCTTAGCTTGCAAAGTTTTTTTTTAATCAATCATCTGCAGATACCTCACACTGAATAAGTCATGAATTTCTAAATAGCTTTCCTAGAGAGTTTTTATTCAGTGTTTAATAGAATCCAATAAGTGACTAGAATCAGAATACACAGCTAACATATTAAGAAGTCTAGAATAAAATAACTGAAATCAATCTCTAAAGAGTTCTGCTTTTACTTTCTAGACCCCAAACAATGAATCAACATAGACCAGTGAATGATATATCAAATATAACTCATTTATAAGATACATAAAAATACTTAACTGCAGTTGAGGACACGAAATACAATGATAATTTTACATATGTTCATTTAGAAAGTAAATCAACTGGCAAAAGTTTAATAACTCCTTTCTGTTATAATAACAGTTTAATAACAATATAATAATAATTTTTTCTCCCTTGCAGATTTGCTCTTGTTTTAAGTTTTCTTCTCTAACCCTCAAAAGCAAGTTTCTGTACTTGCTGTCTATAACCCAGTATGTCCATTCAGATTTTATCTCAAAACATCTTTTTTTGCCCACTTCTTTTACTTTCACAAATCATAGCCAGAGAATAATGTGTCTCAGCTGCCACAGAATGCATTCCACCAAAAGAATGCACCCAAATTTGACCCTGGGAACAAGATACACCCCACAGTATATAAAAACCTTAATATTAAGTTGCCAGAAGGGTATCTGGCAAGCTCCAAATTAAATGTCTTTTCGGAAAACTCTAGCTACTCTGTTACTCCATAACCTTCCCATGGCCCATTACTTCTATGTACTTAAAAAAAAAAAGATCAGTTTTTTGGAAAGACAAGTCTTTTCACAGTAAATCCAAGGTGCAGGGGAAACTCAGTTTTCCTATTTAAATGATTCTCAATTTTCATTCCCCTCTTTGTCTACATTCTTCTCCCTTTCCCTTTCTTTTTATGTTCTTATTTCTGAATGGATTAAAATTAAATTAAACTCTTTAGAAAAGAAGGGAGAAAAAAAGACACATGCATGTCTTCTCAGCTGTTTTTTTAAATTCTCTCAGCACTAATAAAAATACTATATACCTATGCATTGCAAAACAACATTATTTTTGCTGTAAAAACACCATGTGCATGTCCTTAGACATGAGTCCTCTGTGCAAGACCTTCTCACACGTGAAAAAACAGCTGACATTTCATCACTTTCATGAAGGAATAAATAGAGGAATCATGGAAGAGAAATCCATCACTGTTCTTGCCTGTTTTTCTAGTTACAGATGCTGCTTCTTCAGCATTAGAGTTGTGCATGTTGATATGAATAATGAAAGTAATTTTCTTATATAGTTTCTACTCCGGTATCTGTTGCATCAAAATTTAAATTATTTCAGTGTGCCCTGCAGTTGTCACAAACCTCCTACAAAATGAGGAGAAAAGCTCATTTCCTAAACCTGTCTCCTGCTGAACCTAATGCAAGAGCTGACCACTCTCCTATTTCAAGAATCACAGAATCGGTGAGATTGGAAGGGAGTGTGGAGGCCACTTCACCCAACCCCCCTGCTTGAGCAGGGCCAGTTACCTCAAACCATGTCCAGATGGCCTTGGAACTCCTCAAAGCTCCTCAAATGGAGACTCTACAGCCTCTGTCCAGCCTGTGCTAGTGCTTGGTAAAACTCACAGAAAAAGGGTTTCCTGGTGTTCTGCCAGACCCTTCTGTGCTCGGTTTGTGTCCACTGCCTGTCCTGTCACTGGGCACCACTGACAAAAGCCTGGCTGCATCTTCTTTAACCCACCCTTCAGAGGTTTATTGATGATACATCAATGATGATTTATTATTGATGATATTCCTCAGTCGTTCCTCATATGAGAGGTGCTCCAGCCCCTTACTCATCTTTATGGTCCTTCACTGGTGTCCCTCCAGTGTGTGCAATATGTGCAAGTAAGGACGGGCTCAAAGCAAAGCAAAGCCTGTGCTAAACACACTTGAACAGGACAGCAACACAGGCAGTGAAACAGAAGGCAAAAAAGCTGTGCAAATATAAAATATCAAAGGTAACCTGTTACACCTTGGATTTTGTACATAAAGCCTTGGCACACGGGAATACAACTTGCATGGGGCATGTTCTGCTTTGTTTCTGATGGGGAGCAAAGAGGGGAAACCAAGCATTACAGAGAACCAGGAGGTTCAGGGAGGGAGCAGAGATGTTTGGAGGAGCTCTGCATCCCTGGGTGCACATGTCCATGTGTCTGTCTGTGTGGGTGCCTACAGTGTCTGCTACTGCTGAGGCTCTGTAATCTGATGCAAACTGTTTCATATATTAAAAAGCTGTAGTAGTAAGAAGATCTTTTCAGAAATAGACAGATGTGGTATGTATGCCAAAAAATGACATTGCAAAGGGATTAACTGTTTAAGTGGTCAAATTAAACACGACAGAAATAGTTAGCTTCCCTTGGCCTGTAGCTCCTCTGCATGAGGCAGCTTGTCTCAAGCTGCCAATTGCTCATTGCTGCTAAGTCTAGCAGACAGTAATGTTGGGAATTGGGACATTTCCCAGTCTCTCACTGTCTGAACTTATGCCTCGTACTCTTATCTGTGCTGGGGCAGAATCCCCCAATCTCCCTGTGCCTAAACCTGGGCCAGAGCAGAGTGTAGCTCCCAGTGCAGCCCTTTCTAGAGCACTGTCCTAGCTCTTGGCATAGACTTGTTTATTCTGGCAAAACTGAACTTCTGCTGCGTAATATGGGTGAAATAAGCTGCCCTGGTGAATACAGAGTTTTGTCATAACTGAGTCCACAGCAGGACTTCTGCTGACACAACAAGGGATAATACTCATCAAATGATACTGTAGTTTGTAGTGGAAGTCTGGCCTAAATCCAGGATGTATAACAGGCTTATTACTATTCTTCTTATTAGCAGCCTTATTTAGATTAAAGCCCTGGCTTGATACTTGACTCAGGATATTAGGAATAGCAATGGAAGAAAGCACAGCAGAGGTGCTTCAGCCAGATCCATGACTGTCCCAACACCATTGTGATGTTTCTTGCACTTGGTTTTACTCTTTCAAAGCTCAGCTATTTTTGGACAGTTCTCCATAATATTAATAAAATATTATTAGTCAGTATCAGAGAACATCAGCTGGTTGGGTTTTTTTTTCTTCTTTTCAGTAGGAAAAACCTGCTTTATAAACACCTACCTATTGCTTCAGTCTCAAGTTCCATACCAAATTATGTGAGATGTGCTTTAGTCCTAGATCAGCAATATCAATTTATAGTATAAAATGAATGAAACTGTTCTCAAAGTCAGCCTAATCATTCCAAAGACTATACCTGGCCCCTTCTCCTTCCCTGTTATCCAACTATTACAATTTTTCCAGCCTCTGTGTGCATACATTCTGTCACTTCACTGCTTGCTGCACCAACGAGTGGCATCTTTCACTGGATTATCAAATGCCCACGCTGCCAACTGGGTGTACATGTTATGCCCTGAAAACATGGCAACATGGTTTCTGCTTCCAACTGGGATAACACCTCTGCAGCAAACCTGACCTGAGCTGCACATTTCCTGGGCTGCTCCTGCCACAGCCCAATGCCAGGAATTTTGAACAAGTGTCCCTGTAACTTATCAAAAACATGTCCCGGCCCAGCTCTTGGAGCATCTTGAGTTAGGTTATTGGGACTGAGTCACTTATAAGCACAAGGGCTTTATAACCACGTGAGAGTGTTCTCCTTTCCACCCCCATTTCACCTCTCAGTTGCAGCAATCCAATGCCATTGTTTTTTTTAGGATAGACATGGACATTTCCCTGCTCCTCACATAAGGTATCCTAAATGGTTCACTGCCCCTGCTCTGGACCACATATAATCATTGTGCCAGAAAGATCAACTTAAGTCTGCCAGACTTCTTACTACTAAAACTTTCTGCAGTTCCTGAGCAAAATGCCAGGGATTTTTAAAGGCCCTAACTAATGAAAATTGGCTTTGCAACCACTGTAAATTGGGAAGGGGACAACAAATGAGCTGGCAACACTTGCTGCTGATAGCAGGTTATGAAAAAAAAAAAGCATTTGCAGAAGAATTGCATGGCAATGAACACACAGTCCCACACAGAGCAAAAGAGGGACACTGAGGTACTTACCAGCACTCCCAAGGAATGAGATCTGGGGCCATAGCAGATGTGTTTGGGAGGACACCACTTCACAGCAAGCCAGACTATAAGGAATTTTAGGAAAGAAAAGCAAAACTGAGAACTATCCTGTGGCTACATTCTAAATAACGGGTACAATCCTGGTGTCCTACATTGCAAAAATAGTGGAACTAGAAAAGGTTCATAAAGGGGTACCAAAAACTGGCCAGTCCTGTGGAGTGGCAGGGGCAGAAATACGAGCTGTGTATGGCGTGATCCCCTTGCTATCAGTGGCATCAGAGGCACAGCATAGCTCTTGCTGGATCTCTGATCAGCCTCTACCTTTTGGAGTTTTTAACATGAAAGTCCTTTATGGAGCTAAATCTGCATGGCCTTGAGACAAAATGTCAGGAATCTCTGAAAGAGCCAGTCAACACAGCTGGTAAAAATGTTCTGGATAAGGAATTGCAGGCAGTAGAAGTGCTGAAGTGTAGCTAGATTAAACTAGAGCTGGTCTGAGCAGACTGACAAAAACACGCCTGCACAAGCAGTATCTTCAGTATCATTCACAAAGCTGCTAGTGTCAGTGAAGCTGACTTCACCCAAAATAATCATGCATTTTTTCTACTTTTATCTAGATTTACAAAAATAGCAGCTCTAATCTGCTACAGTGTCTATCTGGAAGTCAGCTGGACAAACTGACAGGGACTCCCACGTGCAGTCACTGGAGTTGCATCCAAAGTCTGGTGAGCTACAGCAAACAGAGCAGCTGCAGAGCCTGTCACGATCCAGGGGCTGCCCAGGTGTCAGATGGCCAAAGCACTAATACAGCAAATTGCTGGGAAAATGCTAAGTACAATAGACCACTGATTCTGTATTATTTGTGCTACATTTCTCATTCATGGTGTCATGTCTGACTGTTGCTGTAGCTTTGATCATAGAGAGACCTGGCAAAGGACCATTCTAACTACAGTTTGGATTGTCCTTTCTGGAGCAGGCTCAGCATGGTCATATCTCCCTGTGCAGGCTGCCTGCTTGCCACGGGTCATCCTCATATATAGACATATGTACACACTGATTAATAAGTTAATTCAACACAAGAACCTGATGGTGAGACAGAGGACCCCAAGAGGAAAGTTCTTTCCTGTTGAGATAAAGCAGTTACTCTGTTAGCTTAAGCCAGCAGAGACTTTTTTTTACATTACCCAGAATTGCTTAGACTGAGATTTTCTGAACATCTATGCATTCGAAAAAGACTAAACTATTTGAAAGGAGCTATTAACATGCATGCTTTAACTTCACTTCTTTTTCATGTTAGGCTCTTACAGAAAAATACCAGATTTTGATATGAACATCTGTTTCATGTTTTTCTAAATGTGAGCTTAGTATGAAAATTAACCCCTGAATTTTTGGTTTCAGCAGCTTCCTAGCTCTTCAAAGTGCATTCAGGAGCCTTGTCTTTCTAGTACTGCTAGGAACTCAGCTCAGCCTATGGCTGTGTTGTCTTCTGAAAATAATTTGGCCAACACTGGATGTGTTCAATGTTTAATGAGCTTTTTTTCAATTAGTCTCCATTAGCAGTTGTCACTTGTTTTTGCTGAGGCACTCCAAGAGAAGTTACTCAGTTCTCAGTCTCATGCAACCTCATTTAACTTTTATCCCAGAAAACTCAGGGAAATAACAATCATATTTTCTCTTTCCAGAAATGTTCTTTCCAGTGTTTTAGTTACCAACAGGCCCAGCAGATGTTTAGCAACTGGGAGAGAGAGCACAAGTAGAGCTTGATTTAATGGGCAATTCTTTTCCTCACTGCAGAGGATGAAGGCATTAGGCACCATCACACTTTCTGCCAAAACAAAGGCAATTTGCTATCCTACCAGCTGAGGGTACATTAGCTAAAGATAGTGACAGATGTCCCCAAATGCACGAGTTCCTTTCAGTGTGGGTGAGCACCCAAAAGCCAGAGGATTTTCTGAGTTATCCAAACTCCCACGCCAACAAAACCAGACCTTCAGTACTTCCTGCTTCAGGCTGGCTCAGAAATTGCTGAAATGTGCTTTCTTTTTGACAGATCAGCAGTTCCCATTTAGGGTTAAAGGGGGTATACTAGGGGGAAGAAGAGAACTAAATCAGAAGAAAATATTTTATTCACTTTAAACTTCAGAATGCTTGACCTTGACCTGGGTGAGTTTCAGGTACAATTCCTTTCTCTTGAGTTTGGCTGTCTGAGATCATAACGAGGTTCTGTGATCATAACGAGGTGAAAACTGTGGTTATTTTATTCTGTTACTACATGAAGAAATATTCTCACCAGACTGAGACAGTTTTGCAGACATTTTCACTGAGAACCTGAAAATTCCAGTAGTGACATCTCTCAAAGCTGCTGAGACACTGTTAATTTCCCCTTCAAATGTATGGATGATGTACAGGCTTTGCTTTTAATACCTACTCATGTTTTTGTTTTTTTTTTTTTTAATATGCTACCATTGTATTTCTGAGGCCATCAGTGACATCCAGTGGCCAACTAGATTAAGCCTAGACATGTTTTATAGACATCTGCCCACGCTTTCCTAAGTAAAAAAAAAAAAAAACCAATATGAATGTTAACCATGCAATTGACTTCTTTAGTTTAATTCTCTCACAGGTGTGATGGGAATCATCCTGGAGAGGACTCTCAGGACTGGATGCTCATTCTGTTTCCTCCCTTTTAGATGGTGAACCCCATGAGACGCACAAGGATGTGATTCCAGCTCTGTGTTCTGTGCCAGTATCAGTCAAAATTAAAGCTGCAGCCTCTCAGGATTTGAATTGGTGCATGACTATAAATAAGTGGGTTTTGGTTTTGATGCAGGCAGACACGAATCTAAATATAAGTGTGTCCTGTCCTCTTCATTTCATTAATGAAATTTTACTTTTACTGATTTATTTTAAATTAGCTACTCTAAAAGCAGCTGATAGTAAATGCAAGGGAAATACAAATATTTATTCAGCCCAAATCATACATCTGAATAAAAAACAAGTATGAAACACTACAGAGCAGGTAGTCACACTGTATCTAACTGAAATGTAAAAATAAAATTAAGTGTGGTAACAAATTTTCAGTACCGAATTTTGAGCTTCCTTGCAGTGAGAGACTGTGGTGTTAACTCAGTTAAACAGGGTTACAGAGAGGTGTTCTGGAGGAGGTGGTTGGTGGTGTCCCCTCCAGTGGGGACAGCACTGGGGGTTGTGTCTGGCGCTGGCAGTGCAGCCCTCCCGGGGTGGTGGCACTTCATGTCACCCCCTCCTCCTGCCCCTCCCGGGGCCCTGAGCTCAGGGCAGTTGTCAGGGGAGTTGTCTCATCCCCAGGGGAGTTGTCTCATCCCCAGGGAGGGTGTCACACGTGGTGAAAGTCAATGGGGCATGTTTGCCCTTCCCTGGGTAGCCCATGCAAAGTGCAAAACCATTTCGTTTTCATTGGTAAAAGATCTCTTTAAATAGAAAAGGGAATGAAAAGAACAGAAGTTGAGGACCAAAGCTTTTGGTGTGCAGTTGCTGAGGCACAGGGTTCAGTTGCTGGTTTAACAAAGCACAGACAACAGCTCCATGTTTGCTCCCATCGTGTTCCAGCAGCTGTAGCAGTCATGGTGCTACTCACATGTCTGTTCTGTGGTGCCTCTCATCTTCTAGTAGACAGTCAATTTTCCTGTGACCTGCTTCAATAAACTATTATGTCTGCACTTCGCAAAAAATTAAAGAGCTAAATGCGGTGCTTTGGAAAAGGACATTCATGCCAGCTATTACCATTGTCATATTTGTGATTTATTTTCTCCCCATTTCCTTTTTCCATAGCTGGCATAAACTAAAGAAATGGGGCTGCGTATGAAAAATAGTTGCAGTCATCAGAAACAAGGAGAAAAAATAATAAATTCCAGAACTCTAGTTTAGAATAAAGCGGCTCACTTCTGGGAAACATAGTATAAGTATGAAGTAGCAGTGAATAAAAACTAAATGTCTGTTGTTCATTAGTCCACCAGATAATGAACTAACAATACTTCATGGGTTAGGGCATAAGATGGAATCTGTACTCATCTGTGCAATTGACAAGAGGGAAGAGCATCAATTAAACTAAAATTTACTCTCCATTTAGGCTGACACTGTTGGAGAAGGAACCATGTCTTTGTTTACAGTACTTTAAATTCCTTTAAATATGTAAATAATATGCATTTAACTGGTCAAGAAAGGCCAAATCCAAACCTGTGGTTTCAAAAGCTTACATATTTGCAGTGCACTAAATAGACTTTAATTTCAAAGGTAAATGATGTTTAGTAAGTTTTCTTGATTCTTGCCAAGCACAGGCTGACTTACAGGACAGACACTCAGAGTAAATATTCACCTTCTCCCTCTAGGCAGAAATTTTTCATCATCTCAACAATCCTGACTACACTTCTGCCTCTACTCTTTCCACAGTAACCAGCAGCCATTGAAATGGCAGCCCTGTGCACCTGCCTGTGAGCAATAGGGAGGGACTGCAAATATGTACATTTAAATATTTGTAGAGAATTTATATATATTTAGTACATATATATTATATACTATATATTATATAGTGGCCAGATATACTTTTTTTCATGCCAAGCACTTGTTGAGAAACAGCACTTTAATGAGTCTTTTGAAGGTATCATTACAAATCCCCGTGTTCAGTTCCAGGGTATGAGTGCCTTCATTTTTCTCAGTGGGAGACCAAGAGTTTCCTCCAATCTTACAGCAAAGAGAAAGGGAAAACCTTGCAAAGCTGCTGCAAATGAAATACAGAAAAATGTTGTGGATCATTTCTGCAGTAATTCCCTGTGAAAGCCAGTAATACATTTAGAAACTTGCAATTATAGATGCAAGGCATCGTTACTGGCAATGAAAGGCTGTACAGTTGGTACTGCGGTCACTGACAGTTTGCTCTGTTCTGCTATATGGTTTCCTTTTCATGTATCATGTAAAGATTTTTTGATGATGTTTCACCACTGCAATATGCAAACAGCACTTGCCATGAGGCAGAAAATTAAAATCAAAGGTGGATACCCAAAGGCATTGAGAAAGTATGTTAGTTTCTTTATTTATGCAGTTATTTAAAGAATCTCGTACAAAAACTGGCATAGCTAAGCCAAGAGTATTCATTTGGATAGTTGAGCTCAAGGTCTTCACTATCAGCTACATATTCTGATCATTGCAAGCTTTTGCTATGTTTGCTTTGAATGGTGCTGATAACCCACAGTGTAAAAATGCCATTTCTTCAGTCAGTGTGGAGCATTTGCTAATTTTTTCAGGGAAACTAATCATAGCTGCATTTTGGAAATCAAACTTTCAAAAGGCTCCTTTGCACATCTAACACTGAGGTTCAGGTCTGCTAAGCTTCTTGTTGCTGAACCTATTTTCATTAACATTTCCTGGCTCCACAGAGAGCTGGCCCCAGCCCTGCCAGCACTGTGTTTCCATCTAAGGTTTGTCTCGGTCTAGATTAGAGCAATTATGGAATTAATTATTGGCTGTACAGCTGTTCTCCCTGCACCCTGCCAAAAGGCAGCCTAGCATACAGTCTTCCCTGCAAAAAATGCTGGTGACAAAGCAAATCTGGTGTGCTTAGTCTGATACAGTCACAGCAAGTCCTATCAGAGAGCCAAACCAGAGTGTCACAGAAGCTGCTTGCCAGGAATGCTGCCATGCCCCCAGCATGCCTGACCCTCTGCAGGCTTTGGGCAGGGGTTCTGAACACATCTCTGGGATCTGTAACGTGTAATAGCTGAGGATCAGAGATGCAGACAAGTCTGTACATAAAAAGTTTTTGTCCCCTGTTTAGATTACCAAATCCTCCATCCAGTTATCCTAATACTAAACCTGCTTGATCAGTTGTAGGAGAGTTATTTCTCAAGTGCGTTGTTTGTACTTTTGATCCTGTGCATTTCAATATGCCAATGGAGTCCTGTTTGCTCCACTGCCTTTATTGACATGGACACATTTTCTCTAAGAACTAGAGATAAAATTAGCAATACTTCAGCCTAACTGGTGGCACCTTCCCCTTTTCATCTGCTTCCCTACATCCTGCCCAACCACCAGCCCACACCATCCCTCATGTGCTGCGGCAGAGGGTCCATTATTGCTATAAAATATCTTTTAAAAGCCTGAATAATAATTACTGTCCTTGGAAATTCGTGCTCCAGCATGGTCCAGCATGATTTAATTTCTCTTGCAAGATTTGCTGCTGGTCAGCTGCTGCTCTCAAAGCCACATCTTACCTGCTTCCCTGCTTGGCACAGGGATTATGAACTAACCAAGTGAATTTAAATATTGGTTTAATCTTTGAGGATTTAGGTGATTTCCAGCTATGTCACCTCTGCTTACAAACAGATGAGCCACCCTGTGCTTCAGGTTGCATGGAAACTGAAGTGAGGTGCCAGGAGGAGAAGGGAGGGCAGTCTGGGACAAGAGTGTGGTGTCCTGGTGTCAGGGCAGGGCACTGGGGCCGCACAGTCCTCTAAGGTGGGTTCCACACTGCCCACACACCAGGGAGCACACAGCTGGTGCTGCAGGCATGCCAGGGCTGCTGTGGGCACAGGCTGCTGTCCCTGCCAGGACAGGAGCTGCTCTGCAGCTGGGAGCTGTGGGCACAGACCTCACCTGTGGCTCTCCATTACACGTCCCTGGTTCCTTTGTTTTAATCAAAACAGCAAACACACACCTCTTCCTGCTAAAACCCAGCAGAAGTGGCAAGCAACTTTGATGCTCTAAGAAAAATTCAAGAGCCTGTAGGAGAAAACACAGCTGTCCCGAAGAAGCAACCTGGGCTGAATTTAAAGCTGCATCTTGAGCAAAAGTCATCTGCAATGGCTACAGTTCAGCAGAGCTCTTCCTCACCAAAGACATCATCTCAATCCATAAGGCCCAAGGCAGCTCGGTTTAAAAGCATCCACTGTGCTGCATGCTATTGTCACCATGGGAGACTTGGAGAACTTGAGGCCTACAAGGATGAGTCAGACTTTCAAAGATAGCACTAATTCTCCATTGTTGTGCTTGCAATTTGCAATTCATTGGATTACATAAATCACCCATTAGCAGCCCGAAACATTGCCAGATTGCTTCAGAAGCCAACCACACCAAGGCTTCTGACATTCAAATAGTGAACCCTTACAGTAAATTGCTTGTGGGCTGTTCAAAAAGCAAAACAATATTTTGAAGAAAGAGCAAGTAATTTTTGACAAATAGAATGGATAATTTTAAAAAATCTGTGAGCCAAAAAAATAACTTGTTGTAGTTAATACTTTCAGCCTGAATATCTTCAAACCAAATCCTATACCCAGGTGTTTGCACTCTGTTCTCCTCATAACAGCTTTAGCCGACAGCTAGCAGAATTGTCAGGAATTTTTTTTAGGATTGTTTTCATCTGGAAGCATTATATTGAATATAAAATACAGTAATAAGATCTTTTTGGAATCATACATTTATTTCCTAATGAAATATGTTTCTATTGTTATCATGCTCCTCTGTAAGTGAAATCTGAATTGGCCCTGTAATATCTGTGAAACTGCTTCCATGTTGAACCCTTGCATTGCTTTCAGCTTTCAGTGACTTTCAGTAAGTTGTTCAGTGGCTCCCTCCCAATCTGAAAGTCTCTGTAAATGCAAAGCAAATCTCTGAGGAACATTTTGGAAACACAAGTGTATTTGGTTTCAGTAATAGACAAGGCAGAATCTAAAAAACATTTTTGGATATTTATTTATGCAGTATAAATGGGTATAACATTGTGTATGATGCTGCTGGCATTTTAATTCCCAAACTGCATCTTAGAAATTCAGAGTTTTTCCCCTCCTACAGTGAAGCCTGAATGTTGCAGAAACAGAGAGAAAGAAATAAGATTTTTTGAACCAGATGATCTTTCCAGCCCCTTCCAACCGAAACCATTCTATGTTTATCAATAACTGAGCTATCAAATTTCACCCCTCTGGTACACATAAATCTGGAAAAAGCTTCAGCTGCGTCACTCCCAGACATATCTGACATTGGAATTTTGCTTCTCCGTGATGTTCATCAGCTGCTTTTCTACCTGTGCTCTTCATTCCAGGCACGGAGACAGGGCCACACACCTCCACACAGGGCATGGCACCTGCAACCCGAGCCCTGCTGCTGTCCAGGAAAACAGAACTTCTGCAGAAGTGTGTGCTCAGGACTGGACGTGCAGTCCAGCACTCCTGCCTCAAGCAGCCAAGGTCACAGGTAAGGTCTGTAGGTGGTAACACCTCCTTTCCGTGGCTGTCTGTGGTGGAGGACTGGACAAATTAACCCTGGGGTTTGCTAGTGTTGGTTAGCTGAGTGGTTGGGGGTTTTTTTACATCTCTGAAGAATGTTAAAAATTTGCAAAGCAGAACTGGGCAGAGAGTTTGCGAGAAAAACAGGAAAATTATAGGAATGACCAGATGTTAGGACTGAATTTTCATCCACCCCAAAACAAGCAAAAATTAAGTTGGATAAAATTCTTTCTTTGGGGCCAGGCAAGTTTCATTCCAACTGAAGTGTTCAGGGGTTTGTTTCTATTTTGAGTGGGATTACTTCTGGATAGATTTTATTGACCTGAATTTCGTTGGGTTGTGGTTTTTTTGTTGGTTTTTGTTTGGGGTTTTTTTTGGTTTTGTTTTTGTTTGGGTTTTTTGGTTTTTTTTTTTTTTTGTGAAACAAACTGTCTAAAAACTTCATCCACCTCAACTGTAGAGGTAATTTTTTACACAAAACTTCTTATTGCAGAGCAGTGGAAGTTCATCTATCATTTTCCCCCACCCACACAAGAGAAATGGTGGATCCCACCATGCTTGGGATGGAAATAACACAGACTGTGTGAGTCTGAAGAGGTGTGAGCACAGACACTTGCTGGGTGATCAACAGGGCTGGGCATCCCCCCCACCCTCTCACTTGGTTTTTCAGTCATAAAATACTGTACCATTTTCACTGATCTCAGATAGAATATCTCTCTCTAATCCACAGACATTCTGGGACTGAAAAGCAGAAGTAGGGATTTTTTTCCCTAACATCCACTCACAAGCAGCCCTTCCTCACTAGTATGCTCAATTAATCACACTATCCTCTCTGAGGTTTACTGATTTAGTAAATGCATGAGATTGCATCATCAGCTTGAGTAAAAGGACATCTGACTCGTTTTTTTTTCCTAAAAAGCTACTGTGAGAATGTATGAACAGAAGATATACAAATACAAAAAATACACTGAATACACAATGTTTTCTTCTTCACCAGATAACACAGTGCCCTAGCTGTCACTTGTGTAAACAAATATGCAAAATTAGGAGACATGCAGAAAGAGTTCATTCTCCTGCAAAAAAATTTGTTTGCCTACTAAACCAATTACTAAAGACAGGAATCAGTCCTGACTGATGATGGCACAAGAGTAAGTTGTACTCAAAGTCCTCCAAGGAGGATGCTCATCTGACCTCAGTGGTGATTCTCTCTGCTTTGCACTCCAGAATGACTCCACAGGCACTGATTATAATAAACCAAATATTGGTTGTGCTTGCCACACCATGTCAGATAGCAGGTGCATCTTAAAAGACAAGTAATTATAACCTTCCAAAATTATTAGATTAGCAAAAATACAGCTGCAAAACAACACAGAATCAAATTTAATTACCATGATAATTTTCTCTTGGTATGAGAAATACTGACTATACTCCTGAGATTGCTTACTTTGTGCATCAATCAAGTCTTGTCACTGCTACTGTCTAAGTTACTAAAGCACTTAAAAATATGGAACTGCACTTCAGATGTGAAGTTTTATGCTGGAACAGCCTGTGAGTATTGTAAAGTCCTAGGATCTTAAAAAACTGATTAGGCAAATAAAAGCTGGAGCTGCTAAGCACTAGGTAGAACAAAATATATTTGTTCAAACTGTGTCTCCTAATAAGAAATTCTGAGGTTTTTATTAATTGATACAAAATGAAATAGTAGAATGAATGCATAGTAGAAAATTTTCTCCTTTGCCAATTAGCATTTTAGCATTGCTTATAAAAGAGCCTTTCTAATGAAAGGATAGAAGGAATCAGCAGGATACTCACTAAGAAAATGCTAAGACTGAGCCCAGACCCCTGAATTTACTGACACTTCTACTAAGAAAAAGTAGAACTTGACAGTGAGACCTGTATGATTTTAGTCATTCAGTCTTTAACACCAAAACCCTGTAGTTCTCCATATCTTCAGTGTCATGGGATCAAAGTTTAAAAAGAAAAAAACAAGAAAAGAGTGTCTATGCTTACATTGCTGCCTGATAGATGTAGACAATGCTGCTGATGGGAGATTGGAAAATGTCACTGCTAAGGTATTAAAGGAGACTTTCAATCAGGCCCCCTAGAAGACAATTCCTTTTAGACACCGGAAATATCTACCAGACTTTGTTTCCTGTTCTGTTTTAAAGACTCATATTAATACCTCTTGTTCAGCTTATATTTACTTTAGATAGCTACAGCTACCTTTAATTTTTATTTGAGAATATCTGCTGCAGCTGGGACTGGTATTCAGGAGCAAAGAAGTGTGCAACATAAGCCTTCAAGAAACAATCTGCCCTCAGATATTCATGGAGAAGTCCCATTGAAGCTAGGGCATAACTTCATCTTATAAATTGGCTGTATCAGCAGAAAAATGTTTCTCATAAAGTGTTCTGGATTTCTAGAGCAAATGTAAAGTGTTATTTCTGAACACTAATGCTATTTCCTCCACAAAAGTAGAATATGCTCCAATTTTTGGCAGGAAACTCCCGCTCTACCCCGGGATACATTGCATGAGTAAAAGAAACAAGCCACTATGAACTGAATACTCTAAAAAGAAAGAAAGAAAGAAAGAAAACTCTCCTTCTGGTTGCAAACAGAAGATTGGTTCATTTGCTCATGCTGTGCAAAACTTGCCACAAAGTCCTTTGTGCCATCAGCATGAAAAGAATCCTTTGCCCAGGCGGGAGATTAGGGTGGCCAGCGGGAATCCCTGCACCCGAAATTCAGATCAGAATGGGTAAGTTCATGGGAAGTTGGGATTTTAAAGGGATTGTTCTGATGATGCCAAAAGAGCAGCAGGAACAGCCAACTCCACAGGTCCATCCAAATCTTGTTTTCTCTCTCAGCAAACGCGCACCGAGGGAGCAGAGTGGGAGGGGCCGCTTTTGCTGACCCACAGGTGTGTTGAGCAAGAGTGACACATGCGGGTGCCAGCAGGTACATCCCTGCAGGTACATCCTGGCAGGTACATCCTGGCAGGTACATCCCTGCAGGTACATCTCAGCAGGTACATCCCTGCAGGTACATCCCAGCAGGTACATCTCAGCAGGTACATCCCTGCAGGTACATCTCAGCAGGTACATCCCTGCAGGTACATCCTGGCAGGTACATCCCTGCAGGTACATCCCTGCAGCTGCATCCCTGCAGGTACATCCCTGCAGGTACATCCCACCTGAGACCCGCAGCCTCTCTCCCCCTGCCCCTCGCCCAGCAAACCCTGCCAGGCTGCTGCCGCTGCTGGCGGCGGCTGAAGGCTGCGGGCTCCCGCAGCACAATCCCTGCATCAATCTTCCTTACAGCGGGCTCTTGTTTTGGCTGCCGTCGCTGCCATCTCCAGCCCCGAGCAGGGCACCGGGGCCCGCAGCTGCCTCTCCCCTCCTGTGCCGGCAATTGTGCCGCCGCTCCGGGAGCGCTCCCGGCCGCCCGGCCCGCTCTAAAGACCTTCGAATTAACCTTTTCACTGGAAAAGAGATTGTGGCCCTATAGAAAAGTATGAATTCAGAGCAAAGCCTTTCTGCAGGATTAGTCCATTAGAGTCAAAAGAGAAAGGGGTTTCTTTGGGTTTTTTTTTGTTCCTCAAAATATAAGTGATTACGGGATTTAAAGGGGAAAAAATGGTCTGTCTATAGTAGGGAATATCAGTGTTGGAACAATGAATGTTCTTGTCCTCTGCCTAAGTCCTTGTACCGCCCTTATCTGCACCCCACGGCCTGGCTGCCAGGAGAGTGAGCTAAGAGAGATAGAGTAACCACTGTCCTGTGTGGTCCTTCCCTCCTTCCTGCCTCCAGAGAAAAAGGTGTGTGAGAGATGGGGATCTGCTTCGACACAGCTTTTTTAGAGAAGGGGGAGGGCTGCACTAAGATTTTATATCAGAGGAAAAAAAGTCATCTGATTCCGTGACAGAGTTTCTTCTTGTTTACTTTTAAACATGTTTTTGGGTGGTGTTTTCTTCCCCCATCCTCCTGCTTTTCCAAGTTTTTCCAAGTCAGTTATTCATCCTGTTAATAGCCAAAGCACCACCAGCTGCTCATCTCACCTTTGGGAGAACAGTAAAAGACTGTGGACTGTGGGTTTATCATCAGCTTAAAAACAAAGGATTATTACGTATTTTCTTTTTAAGAGATCCATACGCATGTGGTTAGGTAAAAAGGATTTTTTTTTTCAATTAATGAGGGGGCCATTTGCAGTCTGGTCACAAATCTGAAAAATCTTAGAAGAGCAGGAGTTTTTTTCTTCCCAAGGGCTGAAGAACAGCACTTAATAAATAGGAAATCTGTTCCCCGTTCAGTATCTGGTAGAAAGAGTGAACACCTCTCTTAATTAATCATACAACCTTAAAAAAGGTGGGGTTCCTATAGGCCACATAGTAACTAAACGTAAAAGGATTTCAAACTTCAGACCTTGCAGTCCAGACCTTATGATCAGACTTTCAAATAGATTCTGATCTTTCTTTGGAAACCATCTGGCCAAAGAAAAATAGCCAACTGTTTCAGCTCTTTCTCATTTTTTTTTCCTTTTTTCACCTCATCCCAGAAATATATTTTGTGAGCAGCATTCCACTTTTCATCCCTACGTGTCAAATGTGATAAAGGACTTTTAAATATCCAGTGCATGTTCTTTACGCATAGCAAAGTTTGTGTAATCACATGCTTGTAGCAGTAAAATTCCATATTCCTTCCCTTTACAGATGGTGCAGTAATTATCATATTGCTCTCAGAATATAACTCAGGGTGTGGAAAAGACACACAAAGTTTACATGCATGCTAACCCACCCTTTTACAGAATTTTACATTACAGAATGTAACCAGGTTTTTGGTTCTATGGTCACATTAAAATTCCCCTTTTGCAACACTTTATACAAAAAACAAACACCTGGATTCAGAGTTTCCTAAAGGAGTCATCTGAAAATAGGTACTTTCTGCCAAAATGTCACAAAGATTTATGTGCTTACATTCATGGATTAAATTGAGGACAGGTGGGAGAACATTCAAGTATGAGAAGGAATGATAGCAAATTTATGTGTAAAAAAGGCAGGGGGGGAGGAGGGTAGTTATTATGATTTCTGGTGGTTTAGATAAAACAGACAGGGATTTTGTAAAAGGGAAGGTACCATGCCTGGAAAGCCATCCTTCAGCAGTGAAATAATTACCTATGGGATTGTATTTCCTTGAAGTGAAGAGAGAGGCATTCTGGAATTCAAAACACTCTGTCTCAGCCACCAGCAGGGCACTGAATGGCACTGGGATGCTGCAGCAGGCATGGGAACAGATGTCTGTGGGGTGCAGTCACTGTGCACCAGCACGGGGCCAGCAGGCACTGGGACCCTGCAGCTGCTTCCCTTCCCTGCCAGGGGAATTGTGCCTCTCCCAAGGACACCCCCTTCCACCTCAGAGGAGATCTGTGGGGTCACTGCCCTTCCCTGGAACCCCTCAGACACGGTGGCCTCCGAGCCCTCTGCAGGGAGCCCCAGGACAGGGGAGCCCCAGGGCAACACCAGGGCACAGGAGACTCACACTGACTGAGCTGCAGTAGAGCAGCAAGAGCACCAAGCTGTTTGTGAAAATTTGGTTTTAAAGCTGATCCTTGTTTCAGACACTTTTCTAATCCCTAAGCAGTCTTGAAGTAGGACCACATGATGCCTGGCCTGCTGGGAAGGGTTGCTGGATCCTGACAAATTTCTTACCTGGATTTTAGTGGGGGTGGGGGTGGTGGCATCCATTAAAAGCCTGTGTTGGGTCTGGCTACCAAAGCTGGGCCATGCAAACCCAAAACAAGTCCTGCTGTGCTCAGATCCTATATAAGACACTTTCAAACTAAATTTTACACTGAAGAAAACTGTAACATAGCTCAATAGTCAGCCAAGCAGCTGCTGTTCTAGCCTCTCTAAAACACCATCACAACTATTATTAGGATCCATAGCTAAGATACATTGGAAATCAAGCTGTTCAGTGCTCACTAAATTCCTTTCAGAATAAAATTTACTTGATTCCAATCCATGCACCCAAGCTGGCTCTGTATACATTACCATTCCTTTAAAACAGTGATGTAACGAAGATCAACACATTCCCACCTTTTAAATCACAGAGGATGATTATATTGAGACAAATGAAAACTGAAGCATATTGACAAGGTTGGGGCTTTTTTCCCCCCCTCTGCAGGAAATGATTGTAGAGGCAGGCAGTCTAGTGTTTAACAGAAGTACTGTGTCTTATGTAAATAAATATATAGCTAGAAACAGTCACAGAGGTTAAAGGGCATCTGTAAAGAGAAAACTATGATTCCTGTATGCTGTTAAATTTATTTAGTAGAGGGACTAAAGAAAGTTTTAGACTAGGCTGTAAGGTGCTAATAGCCCAATCAGATAAATGTTAGCTTCCCAAGTCTGGATGCCAGAAGAAACTGTAAATGGCTAAGAGCTGACACAAAATTCTTCTATCCAAGAAAAACATGTTATTCTGCACAAAAAAAAAATAGGGTATAGGGTATTATATCTCAGTATAACATTGATGTATTATTCTTTCTCAACCTCTGGCCTTTAGGAGGGTGCAGTGTTATTGTTCTATATTAATCCTCCCATGCATAAATTTAGCTTTAAAATTGTTAAGTGGAAGCCATGAACCTATGCTTCATAATTTAATTTTTATTTTTATTCACTGTTGCCTACAATTATTTCTTAGAAATTTAAAGCTGAATTAGATTTCCTCTCTGAATTTTTTTTTCCTGTATCACACATGCATAAAGATTTATCAACATGGAGCACTTGCATGCTGAACCACCAGACAGAATTGCTTTTCTGTCTAGAATTGAATTAAATTATGTATACAGAGATGGTGACTTTTGGATTAGATCTTAATTACAGCAACATTTCTGCAAGCAAAACAGGTTGACTTTAGGAAGCTTATAATTGATAATCACCAATAACAACCTGCTCAGTGTGTATTTCACTATTAGTTTAACAACATGCTTCAGGAGGTGCTCCAAACACTTCTGACTTCTCAGTTATCCTGTAACCACAGAGTTTGATTCCTGACCATCATCAGGGTGACACTGACTTCTCTGAAATCTGAAAGAAAGTTTGCTTTGAAAACGATGACTCATCATTGCATCTTGTGAGGTACAACTGAAACTTCTAGAAATTCATCATTTTTCAGATAACATGGAGTTCCCTGGCTATGGCTCACCAGTTTAGCACAGCCTCTGGACATATTTAAATTACACTAATATGTTATAGCCATGTTGTTTGCAACTCTTTGAAAAGTGGCAGATTCAACGTATGCTCTTTTCCCGGCAGGACATTACATTTTGGTTCCTATTTACATGGTTGGATCAAATTCTGTCCTCATTTTCACCGTACAACCACACTGAAACCAGTGGAAATAGGCAAGTGAAAAAGAAAGCAAATGTAAAGTGAGGTCACTGTTTCCTTTTTCTCAAAGATAAGAACTTTTCACATAGCAGCAGCCTTGGGAAACATATCATTTTAGACCAAATTAGTCCCAGTGGTAATGTTGATTTTTAGCAACTGTCTTACACCAGGGATACATTTAATTCCACTGTTCTTTGTTGTTCTCATTAATAAGCCACCTTATGTCACTCAGTCTGCATGCAAAAGTATCATTACTGCTATTTAATTACTTTGTTTTTGAAAGGAAAACTACCCCATTGGGTTGAGTATAACCAGCAATGTGGCCAAATTAAAGTTGTGCACTCCAACCCAAATATTTTTTTCTTTGTTTCTGCACATATAATTACATGTAATTTTTAGTTGTGTACAGAATTTTTACAATAAAACTCCATTAATCACAAGTTCATCAATGCAGCAAAAATATATCCAAAGAAACGTGGTATAATGTTACAAACATAAGACATGTTTTAGGATGGAAAGAAGCCAGGATTCCCATCTTCATCTCTCCCCTAATGTTACATAAATGACTAAGTCATCATATCCGTGGTTTTCACATGGAAATATAAACACCACTGAAATTCCATTCACTATAAATGGCTATGACTCTCGAGTGCTTGAAGTTACCAAGAGAACCATAAGAACAGGGTGCACAATATGCACTGAAGGATGAGAGCAGCCAGGGCAGTGCTGGCAGTGGGTGCTGTTCAAACAGGGCACTGATTGCCACCCAGGGTCCCCTCCTGGCCGGGTTGTCACCTTCCCTGTGCCCTCACACACAGGTCACTCCGGATCTCTGGATTTTCCATTCTCCCCAGCTCCTGAAGTGGTTTTTGTTATGCTTCTGTCACTCAGATTAGCTCTGAAGGCCTGGCATGCATGCTATGGCTCCTGAGAGAATAAGGGCTCAAAGTTTATTTAGCTCCTGAAGGCCTGTTCTAGCACTAATTAAAAGTAACCTTTCATGTAGGGCACTGTGGGCCCAGCTTCTGCACAACCTAGGAGCTGAAGACAGGGAACTTGCTCCAAATGTAAAGCAGCGTCCAGGTGAGAAAACCTTCTCTCTCTGTGTGCTTTTGCAACTAAACCAAAGCCAGGCTATATTCTAATCTAATTATAGTCCTTAAATCAGCAGTATGTTACCAGCTCAGGGTCTTTTTATCTTCAGAGCCTCAAGAAGATAATTCATAAACAAACAGTGGTTGTGAAATCCAGTCAGGCAAGAGATGCCTCTGATTTCAGAGCAGAAATCCATGCTATGTTGATGGCACTACTGGCTCAAATATCATATTTACATTCTAGTTTTTAATGGCTTGCAGTTAGGAATCAGACAAGCTGTTCTGTAGGTGGTCTAAATTATATCCTGTGTGCACGCTGCATGCTGAGAGGAGTTTGCTGATCTAACAAATGATAAAAGCCTAAGCAGTCACCCACTGTAAGTCCAAATCTTTACCCTGGCAAACCTTACACTGATTTTTCATAGGGGTTTTGCCTGAGTAATGGCTGTAGAATTTGGCCCATTTTGACCACATCAGTGATTAACAGTCAAATACCCGGACCCCTGTCCTTCTGGTCCATTTTAGGTATTTAAAGCTGATTCACATTATTGCAATAACAAAAAAGTTTTACTATCTTCTAGCCTTTTTTGACCTCAAATTTCTCTGTGATGAAGATATTTTCTCCATTTAATGTAAATGATTTTTTAGACATATCTGATTACCTAAATATGCACATGTGTGACTTGTGGGATTTTCAAGAATACCTGAGTGCCTGTCTCTCACTAAAATCAAGGAAAATTAACAGCTATATGTCTTTAATGAGTGATACCAAACTGATTGATTAAAAAAAAATCACATTAGAAAGCTTTAAGAGAGCAGGATATTTATTCTGCCACCCCTGTGTCAAACCATTAGTCAGGTCCCTGCATTGGACTTCTGCTAAGACAGCCAGACTCTCTTTAACTCACTACATTTCATGTCCTTTAAAAAAAGGGATCTCTAAGATATGACCTGGTCTTTCAATCTGTGCATAGCTCAGCATCAAAGATCTTAAACTTGATTGAGGCTGGAAATTAAAGAATCACAGAATAGTCTGAGTTGGATGGGACCCACAATGGGCACTGAGTCCAACTTCCTGAGCAAAAGGCCCATATGAACCCACAGCCTTGGGGTCACTAGGAGCATGCTCCAAACTGAGCTGATCTCAGTGAACTGTGTTAATTTAACTCCAATGAAAGGTAAAACATAGAAATTGTAGTAGCACCAGTGGAGACCTGACACTCCAGTTTTGGTTTTACAATATTTGAAACAAAACGCTTGCAAGGGAGGGTGGGTGAGTAGAACTCAAACAACAATTCTATGACAGGCCCCTAAATGATATCCAAAATTAACACCTTTGTGTGGTGAAAGGCAGGAAAGATGCTCTGCTCCCTCCCCTGCTCCAAGGTTTGGGCACATCTGAGGCCTTTTCCCTGCAGCTGCTAAGGGCAGGCTCAGCAGGAGTGGGGCCCCAACCCCCTGTGCACATTCCCTGCCCCATCTGGGGCAGCAAGCAGCAGTGCAGGCATGGTGGGGTCCATCCTGTGGGCCCCAGAGCAACACTGGCTGCTTTTCTGGGGGAAAAGGGATTTAGCTCCAGGACAACCCTGTGGCCTGGGCTTGCAGGGATGGCAGCAGCCCAGGAGGTGTCCTGGAGCACACCTCCCAGGAATTTGTACTCTGAAACACACTGGCTAGCGGGAACAATTGGGAGATTTACCTCCAAATCCCAAGTAACATGAGACATCATGTAAAAATAAGATTAAAATGGTTAATTTGAGGCAATTGCAGGAGAAACAGCCCTTCTTTATGTCACTTTTTCATAATCCTGAAATAACCCCTGGAAGTAGATGAGTTTGAGTTTCCTTCAACACCTGCTAATATGTTTGAGATAAAAGTTGTAACCTTTATTCCTCTTCCTGTATCTTGCTGAACTTTGGCTTTTGGGGAGAGATTTCTGTCTCTGTTCTTCAACAGAGCTCAGCTTAGAGGAATGAGTTAATATTTTCATTTACAGGAAAAAAATTACTCTTTTTTTTCTGTTCTGCAGGAAAAGCACTACTGAAAGCTGATTGGTAGTGTCTTGATATGAATGGTATGAATGAGGGCAACTGCCTTGGAGAAGGTGGGATACCTGCACCATGCCAGGTGGGTGCTGCCCCACGAGAGGGTCAGAGCCTGGGGAGGGAAGGAAGAGCTTCTTCTCTGGAAGCAGCACCCTCATCTCCATGCCTTGCAGGCCCTCAGCAGCAAACATTCCAATTTTCCATGGTCATGTTTTCCCCCTTTCCCCTCCCTGCAGGCTGCCCACAGCTCTGCCTAAGGGCTGCAGGATTCTCCCTACTCCCAATGCCCTGGATTGAACCATAAGCTGCTGAACTCTCAAATGTGCTTTTTGGTGGGTGCACACAGTGATGTTTTGTCTGCTGCTCCTTTATCTTGAGTTAATTTGTCTTGGTGTTTCCCACAGATGGTTACAATAAGACTGAAAATGGTTTCCCGGCTTTATTTTAAAAAAAATGAAAGGCAACAAACTCCCCTCTCTCCTTTCTACTTTCTTAAGTGAAACTTAGATGTCTTAGTTAGGAAGTAAAGCCTGGATATTAACTTAAACTGTATTGTGAAGTCATTTTAGTTTGGGTCACCTGGATTTTTAAGCAGTCAAATCTCTTCTGGCTAGACATGCTCTTTCTCTACTACCCAGGAAAGAAGAATCTGTTCTGCAGTGGTTTAGGTGGTAAAGGCTATAGATAATAAATAACAACATGGTCATATTTCAACACTATCCTTGGTCATGGAATTAATCATTCCTATGCATAAAGGTGGGCTTCATGATCTGCATATGTATTGTTCTGCATACTTGTTCCTCATTTGTGGGTTTTTTTTCTCATCTAGCTTGCTAGATTGTGATGGGATAACTTCAGCAAGTCTACAGCCAGATTCCCTCCTGCTTGCACTGGCTCTGCTCTGAACAGCAGAACATCCACTCTAAATTAATAGAAGAAAACTAAGAACAAGTTTTCACTGTGAGAGGTTCCTTCATTCAGACTTCCTGGGTGACAGGATGAAAATGGCTTTTGAAATATAAAAGGCTGCTCTAGCTGACTCTTCACTAGGGTTTGTCACATCCCATTAGCAGTGATGTAGAAATATCAGTCATAACTTGTTAGCAATCACTCACCTCCACCAGTATCATTGAATTACCATTGAATCCATGGTAACGTTCAACCTGCTGCTCAAACAGCTCCAAAGACAGATTGTGTGACAGGAGACTGTTAATGCATATAGGCTTTCCTGGGATGAGTCAGAGTGAAGGAATAACCTGCTTTATCCTCTAGAGTCAATGCACACTAGGCAAAAAAGCATCCCCAGCACAGGGGCTTTCACCACTTCTGAAGATTTTAAATTTTAGATACTATTTTATCTCCATTAAAATCCCTTTCTCTACATGTATTTTATGTGCAGGTGTTTGTTGAGGTTTAGATCTAAAATATAGCCTCTTTGCTTAATAACACTGCATTTTTTGCACTTGTGTTCAATTAGGTCCATTTTATTACAGAGTTAGGTCAATTTTGTTACAGAAACCTATATGTTCAATCACTGTAAGGGATTACTATTATACATTCACAATAAAAAAATTGTTCACTTTAAAGATAAACTGGGTAGGAATTTGCTTCCAAAGCGTTTTCATCAATATATTGTCAGCTTAAGGCTGATACTTTTTAATTACATGGTATTTTTTTTCTGGAGATTTATCCTTAAGCCTCTCAATAACCCCCGCAAAATCTTCATGTCAGCTATTGGACCACTCCCCTTATAGTGCAACTGCATCACACAAAGAAAAAAGATCTAAACAGTCCCTTTCCTTTTTCCTAAATTTAATATAGTTAAATGGGAATTCAATGTAGGAAATTACAGTCTACAGACAAGAAAACTCCCAGTAAAAGAGACTGGGTTACGTGTATTCCCGTGAACAGAAAAAATTCAGCTGCGAGCCTGTGGCATGCAATTTCATCTTTCAGGAATTTTCTTCATATTCACAAATGAACTCACATTATTGAGCTTTTGTCTGCAAATGATAAAACAAAGCCAGCGCGAGTTCAGAGCGGGAAACGGAGCCAAGCAGGAGAATAGCCTTGAACGTGGAACAAACCGTAGAAGCGAGGCGGCTGAGCTGTTTGAAATACAATTGCAGTTGCAGATACTCCAGGCTGGCTGGGCGGGATGGGTAAATAAATAAAGCTCTGGGTGTGAGCAGGCCGTGGATGCGGGCACTGGGCGAGGTGCCAGCTCTGGTGCAGCCGCGGAGGTTCCGTGCGCGCGGCGAGCGAGCGCGGCCGGGCTGCCAGGGCCCGTTCGGCAGCTCCAGAAAGGGCTGTCAGCCCACGGCGGGCCCCGAGCCAGCCTGTCAAGTGTTGGGCTCGCAGCCAGTCTGTCATGGTTTGGGGCTGGTAGCCAAGCAGTAACTTTGATGTTTAAGGGGTTAGCCAACTGGTATGTGAGGGTGGCCTATCAGCTCAGAAATAATATACTGCACTCAAAGGTCATGAGTTCTGAAACTAATCTGGCTGTTATAATATTTCTAATAAAAACTGAGGTAGACCTTTTATATTGTAAAAAGTGTTCAAATTATTTCAGTATTTGTTTTGATTAAAATTTCCATTACACGTGCTTTTCATTACGCAACTCAATTAGTATATAAAAGATTTTCTGTTTAAAATGTTCAAATGAGCATAATTGTTCAATTTGGAAAGATTACAATGCTTTTATTTAATTAACACTGCAATAAATACTTCATTTTGTAATGAACCCCATACTTTTGGGCCATTAACCATTCAATAAATTTACAGTATGGAAGGTTCTTTATGGGGAAGAAGATAAATAAAGCGATTTAAATGAATGTGCAACAGCTCTGATGCTAAGCAGCAAATTATAGCTTTTTGTTTCCCATCCAATAGAGACATACCTCGATTGCAAACATATGGGAACCTAATAAACACTATACCTTTCAACTACTATTTTGAACACGAGTTACACAACACTTTCAAATTTGCTACGTAGAAATGCATGTCCACATTCGTAGCATCTTCACAGATAAAGAAGATTAAACAAATTTTCATCTGCCTTTCACCTTCCCCTCCTTCCACCTCATCCACGGTGTCTTCAGTTCTGAAAATCTGTGGGGGAATTTCCTGGTTTAGAGCTGATCATTTGTTTCCACCTGAGAGTAAAATGAATCAAAAAACGTCCCAGCTATTCAATAGTTTGATATTTGTAATTCGAGGGAGGAAAGTCCCCTGGTCATAGTGTGGCATGGAGTGCTTAAACACCCCAGTGAAATCACAGAGAGCAGAGTTGTGACAGAATAAAAGGAACACAGCGTGAACCCCAGCGCTCCAGCTGGATCATGTCCATCCATCCCTCCATTCTGAGGCCTACCAGTGTGTCTAAATTCATAAATCAGGGGCTCAAGAGGTAAGAGTGGCTGTGTCAGGCAGCGGAAGTACTGCTCCGAGCTGGATGGGAAGCAAGAGCCTGGAGTCACAGAATCATTTAGGTTGGAAAAGACCTCCAAGATCATTGAGTTCAACCATGAACCTACCGGTCCGCACAGGCTGGGTGATCCGAGCCCCCAGGCCTGACTGGCTGCAAGGTGTTAAATGCCTTCAAATTCCAACAAAATCCACGGAGCTGGGAGCTGTGGGCAGTGCAGGAGCTGTGCAGAAGCCTGTTTCATCCAGGCTGCCGGGGACCTGCCGCCAGGCCTGCCATGCCACCCACCTGCCGGGGAGCTCTCATGGAAAAGGGGCTCACTTCTGTCAATATTTTGTGTCATTTCATGGTTGTACGCATGGAGGGCAAAGCTATTTCAGATTTACAGGGCTTCTCGGCCAAAAATACTCATAAAACTCCAGTTTGCCAAAAATGGTAACATTACCAGTAACAAAATCTGATTTGTGAACTTCACTAGGAAAAAGGGCTCTTTGTAAAACTATGATTTCATCTAGGAATATGGATTCAAAAGATTTTATTATTTCATTAACCAAACCTCTCTTTAGCTATTCCAAAAGTTGCAATCCAGAATCTTTAAGTGAAAACCATAAAAACACAGCCAAAAAACCCCAAACCAAACTAAAAAGACAACAACCCAAGAAAATACGTTTGAAATTATCAGACTTTTATTTTTACACTTTTGGAATAGATTGGACAGCATTTTTCCACAATGTCCACTGGAGTACTTTCAGATGTTGTACTGCGTTTACAGTATCAATAGTTTACAATAATTATGAAATTAATTTAAGCCACATAAACATGTATTTAGGCATTCCCTGTGAACTGTAACCACTGAGTAAACTACTTGAAAAACATTTACCACATGTTGTATTTCTCAACTGTTATTTGGATTTTTTTTCCTAATCTGAAAATAATACATAAGTAGCACAGACATAAGATGCATAAAATCTAGATTTTGAGAATATTTAAAACTGCAGGTGAAAAGTACTACTAAAACTTGACTTCATAAAAAGTTTTTCTTGAGATAATTTAAGATTCCTAAGTATATCTTAAAACAAGTAAACATTTCAAATAGATTTTTCTCAGCAAATATAGCCACCTGCTTTTGTATATTTTCTGGAGAGGGAAAAATTATAGACTCCTGTTGTGCAAAAATAAATTGTGCAGTTTGTGGTAACTATTAAAGATGAGCAATTTTTAAAGCTAGCAGTGAGACATAAATGTTTAACACAAGAGGCTCTTTCTTACAGAAGCTTTGAATAAGGACATGCCTGTTTTAAACTATAGATTTACAGGCAGAGAAGGAGCGAAATATTTTAAAATATTAACTGTATAGTCTGGTCAACGAAAGTGTTAAAATCAGATTAAAAACTCAACAAGCCACAAGCTTTCCTGTAGTAGTTTCTTAGTCCCTGGCACTTATCCCCTGCAAACCTGGTGAATTAGGATATGGTCTCACTAGGAGGCTGCTCTCACTGTCATTATGGACTTTCCATTGCTGGGAGAAGAAAAGATATATCCCTTAAAGTCTATTTTGTGGGCCTGTTTTAAGGACCTGATTAATAATCGAGACACTTAAGCATGTGCTACATTTCATGGTACTTAAACACAAGTTTATGAAGTAGTTTAGTTTAACTCTGATAGTGATCTCTATCTGATTACTAGTTTTTTTCCAAATGTCCAACTCTTTGAGCTGCTGTTTTCTTGTCTAACTGCACGATTTAAGGTCAACCAGATTGAGAAATGAGAAAAGATTCCTTCATAATTAACTGATTTTATCAAACTCCAGACATAAAACTCGAATATTCTGAAAAATTAGGTCTTCCAGTGCATTTCTGAAGGGTTGTCTCTGAACCCTTTGCTTAGGAGGGGAGACAAGGAAATAGGATATTCCTCCCTTTCATCTAAATGGCAAATAAGAATTAAAAAAACAGCCATAATACTCTAAGGGATAAGTTACTGATTTCCTGGGTTTGACTGTTTTGGTAAAATTACTTCTGTTTACACAAAGGAAGCTGATTTTGTTTTGAAACACCTTCTTGTTTCCTGTTCTTATCCCAATCCTGCAAACTCCTCACTCTTCTGTTTTTATGGCAATACAAACATTGAAAGTAACAATGATTCTCTCAACAATGCTGCCTTCACTCATACCTGAACACCTTCATCTAACTATTCTTAGCATCTCAAGAAAAGGAAATCACCAGACAGTGTTTCTTCCAATCATTCAATACACAAATATGAACCAAATATATTCCTTTGTGAAATATGTGTTGGTAGGACCCTGGCACAGTCCTGAAGGGTAAGGTGGGAATATGGTGAAGAATGTCAACATTTTGACCAAGCTGTCTCATAATAGCAGTAGAAAGGGCTGTGGCTTTATTTATCTCTTTTACTTTTTAGCTTTGCAGAAGTCTTAAACTATGTCATTAAGACACTTCTGAATTACATGACCAACAGACAGTCTTGTCTGGTGCCTTAAATGAAAGTCTTCTTTATTATGTGGATCAGAAGTTGAAGTATTGCACGTCTCGTATGCACAGCACTCAGCACTGAGCTCTTCTGAGATCCTTATCTCTAAACCAGTTTTTCTTCAAAGTCATAAACATCTGGAAATTGTGCACTATTCTTGCTATAGAAATCAAACACTCTAGTCCTCATTTGATCTCCTAGAGAACATTCCCATTGCTTTCTTCTGTTGTGTAGGTGCCACAGGATTTGGCTTTCTATTTGACAACTTCTTTTCTTAGGTGGCTGGGAATCAGTCAGACAAGGCAAATTAGGTCTTTTTTTTTGCCAGCTTTTTGCCTTATTTAACTGACTAAATGCTGAAATTTTCGACAGACAGTCAGTGGTTTTATATTGAGATAAAATTGTTCCAAGAAAAAATGTAAAGTTTTTTTTGCCCTTACCACAAACAGAGTGCCCGGTGCCATTCAGGATTTACCTAGAAAGCTGTGAGCCATTATGAAACCCAAACTCTCAAACATGCTCCTGCTTGTGGGTGAGACATATGCCTAGCAGTGTTTTGCCTGGCTAAGGAAAAGCAATAACCAGAGTATGTATACAGTGATTTCTTCCTCCAGAAGCCCTTGCAGCTTCTGACACTGTCTGACTTTGGGATTTCCTAAATTGTTTTCTAAGAGATAACATTCAACACTTTCACCTAATTGAGACATTAATAGTTTTTCCAAAAGAGACAGATCTTTCTTCATCTGAATCCAGCAAGAGCTGGGCTTGGTCTGATATTTCAGAATGGAAATTTCCATAGCAACTTCTAAAACCAAGTTTGAATAGAAGGCTCTCATGTATGGCCACAGCTCAGGTTTAAAAGGAAGACCTCTAAAGGATTGTTGGAAAGTTTTTACTATCTCATCCTGATTTTTCCATTTTCTCTGTTACTACCATCAGGCAATCTCAGTAGCTTCATAAGGAATTGAGGATATTGTTTAACTTGTGGAAATAAAAATCAGTGGTACATGTTACACCCCTGATTCATCTTTAGAACTAGAGATTACCATGCCCCTTATCATAGTGATCCTATAGGCTTTACAGTGGAAAACCTGCTCCCATCAAATCAGAGCAGCCAATATAACATTTTATTTGTAGGTCTTCATTTAGAGGGATTCAGAATGTCTCACATATCTCAGGAAAAAACAAGCATGAGCTAAATTTTACATGAAAAATACAGCCTGAATAAAACAACATGAAAACAGAATTATGAACTGCACATTAGAGACACAAATCTTCCAATTTTTGTGTAAAACACATAAAATTCCTTTTTAAAAATGTTTTCTACCTGTGTTTTCTCTCCCAAAGAGTATATGAATTCCCTTCCACTCTTGTTTTTATTTTTATTTTCCTTTAATGCTTCTTTCAGGAAAAAAACAATTTTGACTAGGTCTACTTTTCTGAATGCTCAAAGATAAAATGTCCCTGGCAGCTTTGTGTCTGCAGGATACAGCCCCTTGCATGGAGTGGGAGTTGCTGGAGGAGCTGGGCCATCAGACCACCCCATACACGGGAGAGACCAGGAGAAGGTGAGCAAACGTGCCACCTTTCAGATCTCAGTGTGTCTTTGTGCCCTGAAAGCCTGAAACTGTTTTATATAAATGCCTTAACAGTAAAGCTGTAAATAAAGTGCACAAGATTCTGGAAGGGAAGTTATGAAAATACATTTTCTTTACACATTGCCCCCACATCATTAAAATCTCTGAAGGATTGTCTGTATTTCTTAAACCTTTTTTTTTTTTTTTTTTTTTTTTTTTTTTTTTTTTTTTTTTTTTTTTTTTTTTTTGCAGAACCTTTTACAAAATATTTAAGTATTAAAATTCGTTCAGAGGATATTTATAGCTATGATGAGGGATAACAAGTTTCATATGGGCATCTGAATATTTAGGGAAAAAAGCAGCAAGTGTGACTCACTATACACTAGTGAAGCATCAAATATGTATTTACTTTCATAAGTTCAGGATGCCAAGCTAATTCATGAGCAGCTGAATGAAATAGAGCCATAAGTGAGTTCAAGTTAGTGGTCATTCCATATCAGTACAATATCCTACACCACTACCCTTGGATTTAACCACTGGAGGTGTTCCCTGTCATGTTGGGCCAAGTATATTATCTGAGCAATAAGGCTCTTCAAGGGGTCTAAAATGTACATTTAGTGGCATTAGTAAGCAATTGTGCTGCAGGAATCTTCGTGGCTGTCTGTCTTGTTCTGGTCTGGGAATTGTCAATCTCTCTACAGCACGTGAGAATAACATGTTGGGATGCCACAAGAATGTGGGCAACATTTGTGTAACCTTCAGCCTTTGTGGGAAAATAAAATCCTTTGTTACTTGGAGTTGACTCTGTACCAGATGGTATGAATAAATGTTTGCAATGCCAGTGCTGTTCAGCTTGGCTGATCGATTCTGTCATACTCCCAAGGAGGTAGAGAGGCCTTAAGTAACTGATTCAGGATGTAGAAAATATTTTCCTTTTCCTGTTGCAGTAGTATTATGCAGAAGTGATGCTATTCTGACTGCCAGCTTCTCACTCAGCAGGGTGAATGAATTATGTAAATATTGATCAGCCTTTTAGCAAAGCTGACAAAGCTCATTGCTAACACTTTTATGTTTTTTAATTAATTCCAAAGATGCTTAAAGCACAATAGTCACTATCTTTCTTTTTCTTTTTTTTTTTTTTTTTTTTTTTTAATTTTCTGTTCTGGTATTATTGTTGCCCGAAGAAACCAAAACTGATGCAAAACTTCTGTTGGGTTCTTTATGAAATTCTCTCTTGTTTCCAATCTGGCCAACAAGTGCATTCTTATGGCAGAACAATTTGGCAAACCCCTCTCGGGCAGTATGAGCCTGATGACAGCAATCTCCTTATTTCTTATGTGTGGAATACAGTGCCTAGTGCTGGCCTGAAGCTGACTCAGGGCTTCTAGGTGCACGCTATGAACAAAACCAACAGAGTGATTCATTCATAGAGTTTGCATAACATCTTTTCTGCTTCTTCAAATTTTCCCCTTTCTTTTCATAACCCAAGGTGGTGGATCTCAAAAACACAGGCAGCAGAGCTTTTTTTGGAGGGTTCAATGCCTTATGCCACACATCCTCTAAAGGCTTCTGCCCATAAAGTTTGATCCTGTGCCAAGCTTTATGTGGACCCAGCTAAACTGGGTCACAGAGCGCAAACTGCTATTTTTTTTCTGAAAAATTTGCAATCAAAAAATCTCACTGATTTTTCGCAACTACCTAAAACATGTGCTACTTTCAACTTCTGTGCTGCAAACAAAAATTTGCTGAAATATCTATTATGGTATCAGGTGGGAAAGATTATTTACTGCATGTTTCTGATGCAAAACCATTCTTATTTTGTCAATGTCAGATAAACAGCTTTATGTTCATTTTGTTCTTCAAACTCCCAGTCTGTTTTAATTCGTCTCTTCCATTTGCACTGCATTGTGTCAATTAGAAAACTGTGAAACCTCCAAGGGGTTTTCAGCCTTTTTATATCCTTACCACAGCATGTATCAGACATTCCTGCAGAGAATTCTCTCTGCTCTTATCAGACCACAGAAAAGATAATCTTTCTCTATAAGTGGGACAGATACATAGGTATTTACCTATTGGTGTCTACAAAACTATTATTCCTAGGAAAAGAAAAACCTCTAGGACAAATTCAGATATGAATAGTTTCTTTGATACCAGTAGAGCAAAGCTGCATTTACAATATTGTAACTTAGAAAGAAATTCCCCTATACCTGTCCTACCTGAATTTATAGCAGACACACAAGTACACTTTTGGATATATATATATTATGAACACAGAACTGTCATCACAGCACTTGGGATTAGATTTTAACCTGTACATGTGGTGTACACCTGGGCTTTGTATGACAATGCACTTGATTTGCAGTGTGGGAGACTCCCAAGTTCAAAGTTAATCTGGTGTCTTTTTTTTGTTTCTCTTACAAGATTGTTTTAAGATTTCCTCTGTAATTCTCACACAGCTTCTGGGGTAACTTTAGTTTCACCTCCTTTGAGAGTATGGAACTTATTTTCACTAATGCAGAATTAACTACTATGAAAAGAACACCAAGGATTATGATATGTCATAGCAGTGTTGCTGTTCAAATGTCCTACTCTATATATTTTCCCTTAAAGGCAATAATGTTCAAGAAGAAATCAATTTTAGCAAACTAAAAAAAAAAAGGACAGAAAGCGAAACCCACAGGTAAATGTAGACTTTATTTACTGTTTCACTTCAAAAACCATAATCACAGTCTCTGCTATATTCACCCTGCAAACAACCCTTGCACGTTCCTGGGATGAGCATTGTGGAGGCATTTATACAACTACTTTTCTTTCCATTACACTCATTCAAAGAAAGATCACCAACCACATCTCTTTCTCCCAGGCCAGACTTCTCGTGGACCCAGCTGGGATCATCTACCTCCCTTTCCTTTCCCTTCCTGCCCCTCCCTTACTCTGCTCAAGGCAGCTGCTGCATCCTAAACTGAACAATAACAGAGGTTGGCTATCTGGACTTTTCCAGGCAAAATGGCCATATCCCATATATGGAGCATACTAGCCTCTTTGTAATTTAATGCTGGCATCCTTGACAAGGTAGCTGCATTCTGTCTCACAGCATGTTGTATATTTTAAATGCTGTTGTACAACTGCTGGCCAGACCGCACAGTATAAAGTAACGGCTGAACAAAAAAGAAATTCAGTACTAACAGGCAAACCACAGAAGTTTTGGCTGAGCATCCAAAACTGCTAATGCTTATCGGGACCTCCTGAGAGCCCCCTCCTTCCTGCAGCCCAGAAACCTCCACCGCCAACTGTCCTGATCCTCATTAACTTCACATCACTGTCATTTGCTTGTTTTTTGCAGCAGCAGCCTCCACAAGCAGCTTGGCACTTCCCAAACACAGCATGAGACATGCTTTGCTATTGTTTTCTCCTCTTTTTTTTTTTTCCCTTTTTTAAAATTTATTTTATTTTTGGGGACAGCAGGAGACATGAGCTGTGCTGGAGAAATTACAGAATTAGTGCAAGCCCTGCCCTGTGTCTGTGCAGCAATGAGGTGCCATCTGATGAGAGCTGGAATCTGGCCTCCCCAGCCCTTCAGGGGTTCTTTGCTATTTGTCACACCATCAGGCCTCCAATCCTGCCAGCTCAGTCTGAAGCATGAAGGCAGCTCCATTAGGTTCAAAAATACATCCATTTTAAAAGTTCTGCCAGAGAGTTTACATCTGAGCAGAGATGAGGGCTCTTACACACGTGATATGAGAGTGCATCAAAGTGTAGTGAAGGAAAGGTTGAGCACAGCTCTTTACAGAAATGCCTACAACACATTTACCTACATGACAGCAGCTTCTCAAGCTTTCCCTTCTTGTCTCCATTCCTGCTCAGCCCGTGTCTGCAGCAGGATGACAGCTGCCATCCTCAGCACAGCTGTCAAATGCAGTGCTCAGACTCCATGCATTTCTCCTGACAGAAATACCATCACTGATCCTTTCCTCTGCCAACAAACACTACTGTGAGGCTGTTTGGGGGTTTATGCAATTTCTTAGAAATGTCCTGGGACCACAGCTGAGTGTCAGGAGGCACCATGTAACCACAGGGTTATCTGGAAACTGCAATTACCCTTACAAAGGACAGAAAGTAGAGAAAGACGACACAGACTCCATCACAGGATCAACTGGATTCAATAATTCTTTTTTTTTTTCCCTTTCTCTTCCTTCTTATCTGGATGCTCTTCTAGTGCTATTTTACCCGTTTGGATTCTCATAACAAGCTTGCCTGCTTCCTGCCCCTTGGTCTCCACTCTTTGCTTCTCCCGTGGTTTGTAATGCTTTATTCCTACATCACAATTAATGAGTTGTATCTGCACTCACAGGACCCAGTGTCTGAATGGCCCATCAACAGAAAGATTAGCAAAAATAATTTTTCTACAGATGGTTTAGAATCACAGTTTTTCAGGAAAGCAATTACTCTAATGAATCTGTGACCTGCCAGTGCCCTGGGGAATATCTGTTAGGTGTCACCAACTCAGATAAAAACACTTGCTAACATGATTTCACTCACTCAGTGTGATAATATGATGTTATCCCTTGGATCTGATCCACAACACCAAAAAGGGGAGTATGTATTGGGAGGTTTTGTTTGTTTTTTTTAACAACAGCAAACACGGCTTCTGGCTTCCTTGTGGGTGGTATATTAAATTTGAATTTTTTCCCCCTAAAGTGGTTCAGCTATGAATTTATTTTCTCCCTGCCTTGCTTGAACCATAATATTGTGGTAATATTAGTTACATATTTAGATTGCTACAAATCAGGTATGCTGATTTTAAGATTTTCTTCTTGTTTTGTGCCAAGTTTAGAAATAATTAATTAGCATATAATGTAGCACCAAAAAGATCTTGATTTTCAGGATTTTTATAACATGCAGTATCTTCTTACAGACATAATCTTGCTGTAGATAATAAAATGGCATATGTTCAGTACTTGTGGGGGTATTCCTTAGTAAAGGGCAGCAGTGTAGACTAAAACAACAAATTCTCAGAGTTATGATTAGAAAATTCTCATGATCCCACAGACAAGTTTCCCTGTGACATGAAGTGGAACAAGCACCTATGAAATGGCTCTAATTAACAAAGTAGTGCTTGTTGGCAGTTGAAAAAATAAATAAGCCTTTAACTTAGGAAAGAAGTTGAATCCAAATAATAATTATCTGAGGAAAAAAAAGCCCACCACCCACCACATCCTTCCTTGCTGTTTCACTTCTCATATTTATAAGGAGATGGGCTTATCCTTCCTCATCTGGTGAAGAAGAAAATAATGCATACCTCACAAAGCAGATCTGTTTTTTTAACTGTGTATCAGAATTATCCAAATCATCTAACATGCTGTATAATTAACAAGAAATTGAACTTATGGGTATAGCTGAGCAAGTGTTTACAAAAGAAGAAAAAAACCCTACTTGAAAACATTCTGCTAAAGGTTGGATATGGCTTGTATGAAGTTATGATTTTACACCAACTGCTATCAGTGGACATATTAGTTTGGCCTAGGATTACACACCAACTGCATATGTATTTCATAATTACATATGGTTGCACAGTTCCTTCACATCAGCTCAACTGCTGCCCTCATGCTGCTGGATAACCCCACAGTGGAGAGGAACAAGACTTTTACTCCGTGTTTCACTGAAATTCGGTTTTACTTGAGCTAAAAATATGTGTTCAAAATGGCTTGAGAAGTTTCACAGGCAAGAAACTAGACACCATGCCTTCTACCCCATCTCTCAGAACCATCAGATATAGTGGTTTCCCACTAAGAAGTCACTTCCAAGCACTTTGGCTCACTGGTTGGGCAGTGTAAGAGGCGTTTATGTATACATTGGATTATATACAATCTTTGTCTGGCTAAGTCTTTTGCTTTTAAGTTTGTTAATCCTGGTATCTTTGGGTTCTGACTCACAAGTCAGATAGTTATCTTTGGATGTCTGCAGGGATTCCTGCTCCTTGGTGCCTGGACCACCCGCCTCTCGGAGCTCACCCCAAGCCCACCTTCCTCCCCCTGCAGCAGGGCTCAGGCTGGGACTGACCCGCCATCCCATGGAGCAGCTGTCCCTGCCTCACATCTCTGCAAGGAGGGAATGGCACCACCCTACACCACCCCCAGCACTGTGCTCATCTGGAACGTGGGCAACACAAACTGTGTTCTCTATGCTTTAAAGTGCTTACACTCAGTTTAGCTGAATTTATCTGAAATCTGGGCATATGGTAGAAGGACTTGTCCTGACCTCCTTTCCCAGAGGCTTCCTCAGCACTCACTCAGCCCCACTCAATGTAAGTCTCTTTTCTATTAGATCAGGTCTTGCCCTGTTCAGAAGCAGATAGTCAGGGGTGTAGGGATATTTAGGTGTTTAAAGATATTTACAGTTATAAATATACCCATGCAGGAATTCAATCAAACTGAGATATTAGCTACAGGGAAATATTTCAGGACCTACAATTTAAAGTGCCCAGGTCCCTAAAGAGAGCCTTACATGCTAGTGACTGTTTCAATGCTAATGGGGAAGTGATCAAGAAAATAAAGATTGCTGAAACATGGATGTGTGGCACAGAGTTTGAAAGACCATGGTAAACAATGTAAGGAGAGACAAGAGCAGAACTCTCTTTTGACACATGCTGCTTTGGGTTGCATATGATGTGGAATTTTGTTTTCATGACGATGGAATAAAAAAATAAAATAAATAGTAAGGATAACGTTTTGTCTTGTAGTCCACTTTCTTGAAAGTGGACAACCCACTGGTTGTGAAGAGATGGACAAATATCATAAATTTGTGGGAATGTTAGAAACTGTCTCTGAGACCAGTTCCCTGTACAAAGTTAATAATTATTCTGTGGGGCAAAATATCCCACATTTTGGGGAGCACTGACCTCTCTGAAAACCCTTTCTAAAAGCTGCCAGTGTTGCTTTTGATCCCAGAGAATAACAGAAAGTTGTATGTTGTTATACAAATCTTCCCCCTGTTTTCTCTTGGTAATGGAATGATTATTAATACAAAGTCTTCTGTGTTCCTACTTGAAACAAGTCATCTCTAGTACTGACATTCAGCTTGGCAAAAATGTATTAGCACCCTGACTAGTACCTAGGCAAGGCACCTAGTACTAGTCTGTTCTTGAATTTTTGACTGGAAACTTTGTTTCAGCTCTTCATGTCATGGCTCTCTGTCACCTGTCGAAACAATATTATTTAACTGGGCTTTTTTATCCTCAGACAGTTCTTCACAGAATTTTACCATCTGGCTATCATGGCCTGTTTTTCTGCATGTCATCTGTTTTCTATTTAACAATTCTGGTTTGTGGTTTAGAAACTCTGTCTGTGACCTCTGTATCTTGAACATTCTCTGCAAGTCACCTTCTTCATTACTGTCTTTTAATTCCTCTCATTTCTTCTGATCTCCTCTTATTATACCTGACTAAATAGAGTTGTTTATTTTGGCCCTAGTCTAGCCTCTGATCTTGTGCTTATTTAACCCTTAATCCTCTTAACACCTCAATTGAGAGAGACACATTTTTCTTTTCAGGGCATCTGTTCTTTCTAAATTAATTCTTAACTAAAATAGTGTCTCAAGCAGCCACTTAATATTTATATATTCCTCCTTCTTCAACATTAATAGCATTCAAAATTTGTTATTACTGCCAGTAATGCAGTGCTCAAGCAGTAGGTGGAAGACAGAGCTCAATTAAACCAGGGCTCCTGTAACATTTTCATTGCTCACATAAATGCAGCCACACACATGAGCTTAGGCTCTAGAGGGAATTCCCTCCAATACACATTTTGCAGCTGGCAAGAGGAGATACAAGGCTTTCTTTGGCTTGTTGTTTTATCCAACAGTAAACTGATGTCCAGGTCTCCCTCTATAGCTTGTGAAGAGGCAACAGTGAAGTCAACACTACGAAATCTTTTCAGTACAAGGCTCTGAAGGCCACTATCCACCTTTGATAGACTTCCCGTTACAAAAGGGATGAGCCACCCTTAATATTACTTCATTATGCCTCTGTGAAGAATTAATTTCATAAAAATTGCATGTACACACGCTGAAGTGCAACAAAGGCTGAAGTAACATGCATTGATTCACAGATTTATCGTACTTCTTCCACAAAGTAGTGATCAGGACAAAACGTGGATCATCAATAGAGTAACTGGAGACAATAATTTAGCTTTTTTTTTTTACTACATATAGCTTCTCTGGAAACCTTGCCTGTTTGCCTAATTGCTTTACTTTGAGACTGTCTGAGGTAGCTGTCAGCCTGTGTGGTGGGAGCATCACCCAGCACATCTGTGTCATCGTTTTGGTTTTCAGTTTTGCACTATAATTTGTCATGAATTCACAGAGACACAGCAGATGCTGGGCATATTGATTGCTGTGCTGCTCCTGGAAATCTCCCACACTGCTGACCTGGCTGGCTGAGCAAGCCCTCAGCCAGACCTTGGCACTTTGGTCTCTCCTACAGAGAGCTGCTCTGAGCACCTTCTCCATTAACCAGTGCATCTCTCCAAGGGGGGCACTCTGAGTATCTCCTACACCATCTGCTTTTGCCAGTGGAAAACATTTCTTCATAAAAACTGGGCTGTGTTGGCTGAAACATGGCTGTGCCATGGGCACAGGATAAAACTGGATTTGTGTTTCAGCTATACATCTCCTTTAGCCTATCATAAACCCATTTCAACAACACGTCTTGAAAAAGAGACAAGAATAAAACCAGTCTTCCATATGTACCAGTCTGGATGTTCTTCATTGCCACACAACTCCTGTAGCAATATCAGAGAAAACACCAATCACTATTTCTTGTTCGATATCACGTACAATATACAAAACCCTTGCTGAAACTACTACTGAATACAACCTTGACAAAATGATGAAGCTGTCCAATTTACCTGTACTTGTCTTAGAAGTGCTTTTCAGGGAAAGATGCTTAAGGGGAAACTTAAACAATCCAGGTTTTAACAGATAGCAGATAAAAAGTCATTAAAATTTCTGTCTTTGACTACACTGACCTTAGTGACTTTTCTCAGTTTTGGAACTTTTATCAGTCTTCCTATCAAACTCCCCTAATTCATGGGCCTTTGCTGACAACAGTGTCTCATATATGAGAGGTCTTGGTTAAGGAGAAAAAGCACACTTAAAATATTTGCTTTGCTTAATATATATGCTAGAAAAATCATTTAATTATTAGAGATAATACAACTGGAATGGCATTTAACACAGATAGTTCCTGAAATTCAAGAACATAACCTGACAGTAAATTGCTTTGTTAGAGAAATACATTTTTTCAACATTTGTTTCCTTTTTTGATCTTTTCTGTTCTTGTTTCACAAGGGTGACATACAAGCATTTTGTACACAGCTGAACAGATGAAAGAACAATGACTGAGCTCAAAAAATAGAAATTCTGTATGATACATGAATGATTGACATTAAAGAATTTTACTTAGCTTACAAACACTTTCCATGCTTAGCTCCAATATTAGTGATTAATAAAAACTGGTGTTTCAAACAAACAGAGATCTCTTTTTCTACCTTGAATTAAAGCTGACTTCTGGAACGTGACTAATTTACATTTGCTAATGTGGTGGTAAAAAAACACGCTCATCCACAGCTCAGTGAATGTGAGCAAACATGCCTTGCCATGCCTGGCCACCATCAGGACTGTATTTGCAGTCAAATTGAACTAGACAGACCCAGACCTTGGCTACAACCTGGCAGAGGGACAGCATATAGACATGTGTGGATAATTTTATTATTCCATCATCTATGGCCTTGGTAATGGTGATGTAAAAGCAATGATAAATCACATCTCTGTGTGAAATTGTCACTGCGCTGTCTCTTGACTGCTGTGGTTTTGGAGTAGGGCAGCATAAATCCATTGCTTCTGTACAGACCTAATATCTTTAGAAAGGAAAGGACAAAACTTGTCCTGAAAAGCTTCTGCTTCACACTTCAGTTGGCATTTGAGTTCTTTGAAAGAACACATTACTCAAAGAGGTGTGTACAGTTTGATGCTGCTCGGCTCTGTCATGTAATACGAAACATATATGGGAAATATAAATCCTGCTGGTCTCTTCTAGCTCTGCTAATTCACAGAAAGCTGCTGGCAAATTTCAGCTCTTCTACTCTGATTTAGGCTTTCCCTCTCCCCAGGTAAGAGTAATGATGCAGAGATACTTTTCTCTGGACCTTTGGAAACTAATACAGAAATGTGTAATTACTGTGCCTTTAAGAGAGCAGAACCTCACATTTGTGTAGCTTTTCTAGAAGAGCTGATGAAAAACTTGTGATGGTTTCTCTGCTCTGACAACTGCTTCATAACTTCAAAAATATTATCTCTGTTCTCATCTCCTTATTAGGTAATTTCAACCACTTTGAAGACCTGGCAAATTCACCTTATTAGTGAGAAAAAAAAACCCATGCATAGTTTTCACAGTTCAAATGTTTCAACATAAAAGCAAATATTTCCTTCACAGAGATAATTTGCTATCCAAACAAACATAATTAGAAGCAATCTGGTGAAATAACATTCACAGTCCAATTAGTGTAGAAGAAACTAAGAGAAAATACAAAACTAAATAATACCTAAAATCTTTTCTGAGTGTCCTTCTCTGATTTATTCTAATTCATCCATTATCCAAATTTTAAATGTGAGCAAGGCAACCTTGAAGTAATCTTGCCATCCAAAGTACAGACCAAGTCTGGATTGTAATTACTTCTCTTCCTTGAAAACTATAGTAAACAATTTTGCAGTGCATGTGACTTAGTCTGTCATTGGCCATGCTAATTGGTATATACTTTAAGCTTACCAGCTCAAAGGAAAAACATTACAAAAGTGAAAGATGCAGAAATAGGTCCCATTTGTATAAGTTATATACGAGTAAATGTACCAGTTTGCAGCAATAACAGATCCAACCCTCCCAAGAGCATTGAGCATTTGTGAACTGTTCAAGCACTCATTAGCTGTTGACATTCTTCAGAAATGAATAATTTATTTGAGTTTGGGAGAGTAGCACATGATCTAATAAAATAAACAAGTCATTGTCATCTGCAGGTACTGTGCCAGATACATGACTTAAGCCTTGGTGGAAGCACTAGTGCTATTTGCATAGAATACTCATTTGGTGCTAATGTTCAGAAAGCTCTGCTGACAGCTCTGGCCTCTGCAGGGAGATATGAATCTTCACCTGCTGTCTGCTTCCACCTGTTGCTGAGGTCTCTTGTAAACTTAAGGACAGCCCTTGGCTCCTCTAAAAAAAAAGAATAATTCCATATATAAGTATCAACACAGTCATTTAAAGCATAACTTGCAGCCTCAACCTTTTTATCAGTACTTATACGAGCGAGCTAGGCTGTGTCTTTTGTAAAAATAAGTACAAGGGGAGTGATTTGTGATTGGTGCCTTCTGCTCTGGTCGGACTGAGGACAAGGGCTGCACACAACATCCTGTTCCCAGGCAGCCTCCTGGCTGAGCAGACTCCAGCTGGCACATTCAGTGCTTCGTGGTGAAAGGGTGTCCCACCCGAGAGGCAGCCACTCCTGTATTTCAGTCCTTACCTCCAGAGACAACGGCTGGTCCCATGGAACTGACTAGGACTTGGCAGAGTTATCTTTAACACCATCACAGAAGACTGCATCAGCTCCCTCAGGCACATTACATTTACTCAAACGCTTGTTATTTACCACACTCAAGGGTTTTGTTTTGTCCAAAGGACGTGAACAGAGCACCAGCTAGAAGGAACATTTTAAAAGTTCATGGATTTGTAATAAAATTGCAGGTTACACCAACTATTACACCATAGGAACTGACAAAATGCATAATATCAAATTTAACTGACTTGCTAGTTGTCATACAAAAAAAAAAAAAAAAAGCACAAATTTTTAAATGTGCAAAGCATCAGCTCACAGAGCAGGAACTAATTAAGCATGCACTTATGAGCTATGATCTTATGAAACAAGAATTAATGAAACTTCAAAGTGTTACCTTTTGAAGTACAAAGCTGGCAAAAACAGCTCCAGATAATTGCCTAACTACTCAGAGACAGGACCAAGTCTAGGCTCCAAGACTGGTTTAAAAATCCATCACCACCCTCTCCCATAGCCACAAGGAAGTGGACAATCCATCTGGACTAACTTCGGATAGTGGCGTTTAAGGACTTGCTCCCCAGCATATATATTTATATAATATGGACGACCTCCAGCAGGAAGCAAGGAATACCATCACCTCGCCAAGAGGAAACAGCTGGGTGCTAAACTACACAAAGCTGTTCAGTCCTGTGTCTGCAAGAGAGTGTTTTGAAGTTAACAGAGAGAAGACAAATTCATGATTTTGGCAGCTGGAGCTTTACAGCTTTGCTATCAGGAACTTCATAAACCAGTGTTTAGGAGTTTCTCTAGATAAGGTACCAAGGGAGTGACAAAACCGAGGCTTGGAGTGTCCAACTCCTGTTGCTTCCATCCCTGGCTAGTGAAGAGTTAGTTAATACAAAGCAGGACAGCTAGAAAATGAAAATCAGGGACACATCCAGAAATAACAAATAGTCTGGTAGCTAAGGATGCGTGCCAGACGTGCAGGAGACTGCCTTGTAGGTCCTGGCTCTGAACCAAGGCCACGCAAGGACTTGGGTTTGGTATCCAGCACTTGTATCAGCAGGTTACAGAGGTCATACAAGGAGCACTTGTATCCTCCATCAGCAAAAATATTTTACTAGGCTAGAGAAACACTGTGAAAAATGACTTGGTTTGGAATTCTTCACAATTTATCAGTATAAGATGTGCCACTTCAAAAAATCCAGGGATGAGGTTACCTGGGACAGAGAACTAATGCTGAGGTACTTTTTCAGTTCAGCCTTTTCATCTCACCTGAACTTCTAAGGCTTCAGTAACAAATGAGAAACTGTCATTTGCTGCTACTGTTGAGACTCTTTCAAAATGTGCTTAATCCAAAAGATGCTGTTGCTGATTTTTTTACTTTGACCGCAGTGCACTTCACAAGAATCAGTCATTATCTGGACCATGAGCAGAATACATGTAATTAAAAAAACGGCTTATGCCCTGGTAAGAAAAAGACAACCATTCTCACATTCTAATTTCCAATTACTTCAGGGTCACTTACATGAAATATAACTCTGTAACATTCAATATGTTCCCTCCACCAAAAGTTCAGACCATTACAGGCTTCCACCAAAAGGACTTTAAACCCTTGTATCAGGGAAAGCCTCTATAGGAACTGTGTCAGACAAAGACTTTGTAGGAACTACACATTCTAGCCACTCTCACAAATGTCTCTATAAATATGAATACAGTTTGGATACTACCAGTATTTAATATGTGCCTTGCAGAAGAACTTCTAAATCTAACATATTAAATGCATTTTCTTCCTCCAGGTACTGTAGGAGAGCAAGAAGTGACACTCCTAGCCTCTTAGGTGAAGTTTATGCGTGCACACACAGCATCTGTGTGTGAAGCACGAGCAACTGTGGGATTTCAGCCTGGGTTCATTTCACACAACACTAGAAAATGGTACTGTGCAACAATATAATTCAAACTTCCTAAAGTCTGGACACTGATTTTTAGATGTAAAGAGATAATTTTCAACATTTCATAGCTTGCTCATGTACCCCAAGTTAGGATTTAGAATATTTCACTGTTGACCTACTCTACCGTACCTTGTCATGCACTTTACCTCTTGCTATGTGAACTGCTGCCTCCCCAAATTTCACACTGTGTATCATAAAGACTTTGAACCACACCTAAGATGTCTGGAGTTTTAGTCTCTCCCAAATGACTGTGACTTTAGCTTCTTCAACAGCTCTGGTTTTGATCTGATTTATTAGTACTTGTCCTTCCTATTTTTACTATGCTGTCAAAGAAGACAACAGAAACTCTCATACACATTATTGTTCTCACACATATACTGGAAATCCAGATAAGGACACTGGATGTAGATTTAAAGCTTCTTCCCTTTATTTAAAACTAGTAGGATTATTTTCATTAGAACATCTACTAAACTTTTCATAGATATGATCTTGCCCTTTTTTCTTCAGATGGAAAAATATTTTCCAAGGACATTTGGATATATTTCAAACATATCCATAACCATTGCACAGTCACGAAATATGCAGGATCATATCCTCAGCTGGTGTAAACTGATGACAATCCATTTCTTTCAAAGCTAGCTTTGTGCAACCACCCTGTTTTTTGCCAGTTGTAGCTCAAAAAATATCTGGAAAACAACCGCTTTGGAAATGTTTATGTGCCTGGCTGATCTTATTCTATCCTGTTTTGTTTATATCTAAAATATTTTGGACCAGATATATGATTAATTTCAGTGGAAATTTTACCCTGGTTACTCACGAGTTTCTTTACAGTGGTTTGATTTCACTTCAGGGAGTGGAGAGATTGTATTTACTGATGGAGGAGAACAAAACAGCAGCGATAAACTCCACTCTTTGACACTGCCGATGCGCAGGAATGCTGCATTCCGCCCTGTCAGCATTGCACCATGCTCTCATACTTCTCCTCTCACAGCTTACCAGGGAGATTCAAGATTCCTGCAACTCCCAAAGTACCCAAATCTTCAAGACTGAGGCCAAAATCAAGTTATCACAGTAAACTTCAATGAATTGTTGCAGCTTTTCAAACTGTATTTACAGGTCAAGAGGAGGATTTGGTTTGTTTTTTTTTCCTCTTTGAAGCCTCAGAACATATACTTTTTAACAAGATATTATCTTCTAATTAGAAAAAAAGAAAAGGCTTTCTGGCCCTAAAATCTATGGAGTGCAAAATAAACATACAAGCTTTCTTCTTTCATGTTTTCCAGACCAGACGTCTTTACACTCCTGGGAAGATGCACCTCCCGTTCCTGTCAAAGGGAGACAGTGAGGAGGGGCATAGAGGAAGCCTGGGTTTTCAAAATTGGTTTATTGGGGGTTCAATTGTAGACTCTGTAATGCTGCTTTTGTTTTACACAGACATCAGGACTCGTGGTTTCTTTCCTTCCACAGACTCCAAACCTCCCTTGTCCTCCCTAGCACTTCTGTGGCTATCAGAGCTTTCAGCTCCACGGAAGCTGTGATGTGCAGGTCCAAGCTCCAACAAAGCCCAGCTAGGTGGGGAAATACCTTTCATAAAGAGCTAGCTTGAGCACATTTCATAGCTTGCTCACGCACCCCAAGTTAGGATTTAGAAAAAGCTATTCTCCCAGCTTTTGGGAGTTGGCAGTGCTGAGGATATTATGTAGTTTGGCCCTGTCCAGGATTAAAAAATTCTCTCCAGCTGCTGATTTTACCAATTCTCCTGGTCTCTACTGAAGATACCACTCAGTCTCATGCAGTTCCTACACCTCTGCACAGCTCTTCTGAACTCTGAAATGTTTCGAGTTTATTCCACAGTAAACTGAGCTCAACCCTGAAGGGGCTGACCAGCCAAGAAGCCAACATCAACAGCTTTTCACAGTTTGGTTGGCCCCAGGGGTGCCAAATATACCATAGCAGATATAAATCTGAGACATATAATATTATTGCAAAAAGAGAGCTAATTTTCTCAACATCTAATTGAATTCTCTAGTAGTTTCACTGAGAAGTGTTGTGCTGGTTTCATCTCAACATTTAATGAATACTGATTTTTTAAAGAAACTGTTTATTTGCATTAAAAATTTACTTCCCCACACTCCCCAAAGTATCAAAAGAAATTGAATGTTAGATTTATAATTAATGTGGTTTGGATTTTAAAAGAAATTTTTTACAGCAAAGAACATTTCCATAAATCATGTCCATGATTGAAAAAACATGGTCATAACTGAAGACAAAACTGCTTCATTTTGCATCTGTTTCACATATATAAATATATCGGGTTTACTTAGAACACACTGATAAAAATGAGGAAGAATGGAAGAAAATTATAAAAATAGCCTAGGTTGTATCTCTACCTCTTTTATTATAATTCTCTCTGATACTATTGTGACCACTGATTCTTTTCTTGCCCGGTTTAGTCAATTAAGCTATTAAAAAGTTAAAAGAAAAACAACTTTTATGGAATTAAGCTCTTAGTTCAACCCTACAAAAAAACTGGCACGTGCAAGATGTCATTGCCTTATTTTCTTCTGACCATTTCAGAGCTAACAGCCCTAAATGAGTTCATTGCAGAACTGATTTCTTTCTGCTCACACCAAATGTGCTCCTGTTGGTCGCTGTGACTTCAGGATCAGTGTTGGTAGGGCACTGCCAGTTTGTACCATGAGAGAATCTGCCCAGTGCTCCCACAACACAGCAGAAGTCAAATGAAGAAGTTTCCCAACAGAACCACTTATTGAACGCAATGACCGACTTGTAGTACTATTCCATAGCATAACATACGTCTTCCAAATAAATAACTTTGCTGCCTAGTCAGCCAACAATCTGCTGTTAATAAAAAAAGGAACACTAATATGTTTCTTCTAATATTTTTAATTAAAATATACATCTTAAATGTATTTGACTTCTTTTTACCACAGCAGTTTGGCATGAAGCATCAGAGAGAGCAAGAGTACACAGCAAAAATAAATTAAGTGTTTAACCTACCACCATCTTGATGGGAAAACATATGAAGCAAATTATTCAAACAGAGGTAAGCAATGTGCTACATAATTTTTTTCTCCTAACAAGTGTGTAATTGGTGTGGCTAATGTGAAGTCTATGTCTTTCACACATAAAGTCCCTTTAAAGTTATTTCTAGGCTCTTTCCATTTATAGTGAAATCTCCTTCTGTTTACTTCAGATTTAACTCTGTGCTTAAAAAAATAAGCACTTCTTATTTTCTACAGCTTATTTGGGAACAATACATCGTTTAGGAAAAAAACTCATCTGCTTGTGAGAAATTTCTGCCAAAAGAGATCCTGTCCTTCAGTGGTAAGGTATATTTCTTTTTATAAAAAGAAATCTGGACAGGTTTGTACAGAAATGGAGGAGAGAATAGACATCCATTTATAAATTAACAGGGTGGGAATCTTTAAACATTTTCAAGAAATGGTAGATAAGGGAGCTAAGAAGTAAAACTATCACTAAGTTTTCATGTGTTTAGGTAAATTTGCAAGCAGTTTGAAGCTCGAAGGGATTTAAAGGAAACTCCAACCCTTCCACTGCTCCCCCAGTCCAGCCTCCAGAGGCTCAGACAGCCAGCACGTGGCAGCCTCATTATTGCTTTGTGCTTCCTCTTTATTTTAGTTGGCGTTTATTTACTTGCTGAGGGCAAGGTATCTTCCAAACTAAGGCAAACCGCACTTTTAGAGGCACAGGGAGCAAGAAGTGATACAATTTGTGCTGACGGAATGGAAAGCGGATTGTGTTTCCCCACAGCCCCAGCAGCCGCTCCGCTGCCTGGCCACAGGGCCCTGACATGGCCGCCCGGCCGGGGCCAGGCCTGCGCTGCAGCCCACAGGCTTGGCTGCCAGGCCACGTGGCGTCACCAAGCACCAGCATGTGGGAATATGGTGTCCATTTGGGATCAGCTGCCCCCTACCCGTTCCAATGTCCTGACTGACATTTTGAAAGGGCTTTAAAGGTGCTGCGCTCTCCCCGCAGGCTGAAGCTGGGATGTGAGTAGCGCACAACCAAGGCTGTGCTCCAAGGGGCTTCTTGGCCACAAAAGCCTCGCAGCAGGGAAGGACCTGGCCCCACTCCCTTCCCGGGGCCAGGAAGCATCAAGCCAAGAGCCAAAATGGCACTGTCCTGTCTGGTGTTATTGGGTGTCCCTGAGACCCTGCCCCCCACAGCCCAGCGCCATGGCTGGCCCCATGCAGCCACACTGGCACTGCCCGTCCCATTCTGAGACTGAGGGAACACAAAACCAGACAAAATGAAAGGCCTCGGGGAGGAGGAGAAGGCAGGACAAGGGAAAGTACCAGAGTTAGTATAAGTATATAATAAGTTTGTAATAAGTATAAATAATACAATGGAACAGAAACAGGAGGCTGAATCTGGCAAAAGCCTGGGCTGCTGGCAGCCAGCCTGGCACAGGACACAGCCCGGAGCAGAAGGTTGTCCATGCACCAGGCTGGGAGGATTTTGGAAGAGCTGTGTCTCCTGTGGCCTCTGAGAAAACCTGAGCCCTCTGCACCTCTGTGCTGACCAATTTGTTGTGACTTCAACGGGCAGAAACAGCCCAGTGAGGAAGGACCTGCCAGGGGCCTGAACAGCTGGAGAAATGTTCTTGATCCTGACAAGCAAATGGCCCAGTCAGGAGATCTTCCCCCTAATATGAATAAGCTGTAGAGGAGTTGGTTTTGCATGAGCAAGGCTGCAGGACTGAGCCTAGGGACCACCTTACGAAGAAGAAATATTTCTTCTGATTTGGGTTTTATATTCCAAGTTCTTGCATTAGCCAATCTTCTAAATAGCAGCAATGCCAAACTTCCTTCCAGGCCCAGTCAGATGGCTTTAGGTGCCCAGCCAAAACCAAGAAAGAATTTATTGTGTGCTGCTATCTCCAGTTCCTAACAATATATTACTCAAAACCTGAAAATTTTAACTGTGCCAAACATTCTTTATCAAGGACGTACCTGGATAGGAACCTTAATTTTTGAGTGTTTCTGCAAAGAATAAACTACTGCTTAATGGTAGGAACATTACAAGATGGATATATTCTGTCTCTAGAAATTTGAATTCTGTGTGGATTTAACTGTGGATTTAACTTGTGGATTTAAATATACATAGTAACATAACAACAGCCATACTGGGGTGAATCTAACCACCTCCAGCCTGCAGCAGCCTCTCAGCTGGCACATAGGGAAATAAAAATTAACAAATAAACAAACAAACAAACAAAACAAAACAAAAAAAAAAGGAAGAAAAAAGAAGGGAAAGGTGTTGAGTACTCCCAGTCCTGGGAGCATTCTCCCAGTCTCCATTTTCAGCTCCACTGATTCTCAGCCCCAGTGTGGTTTGCTCCCTAACCCCCACAGGGTCTCTCTCATGAGTGTTTCTCCAGTGGTGGCTGCTGCCCATGTAAAAGCCTGACACCTAAAATATTCTCAGCCCAGGGGATCTTCTGCTCATCTCATGGAGATTTTGGGGTTTTGGGCCTTGGTCCCTACAGTCCCCCACCTGTGAACTCTTGTTCTCCTGTTGGAGACAGGCAAGAATCCATCCCAGTCCACCTACTTATAGTTTTCTAAACTTAAAAGTAAGTAGTAAGGCATTGTGCTTTTAAGAGGTGGGGGGCAAATGAAGAAAAAAGCAATTAGAAGGTAATAGCTCTGCTGGGAGAGCTATTGAAACACTTTGATTTCCACATTAAACCAGCAAAACTCTGATGTTTCCAAGTTCACTGGGATGTGTGTCCAAATTGACCTTTTATTGCATATGGTCAAGTGCTGTGAAAAATCCCACCACTTAGCATCTCTCTGTTATCTCAGCCACAGGCAGGGAAATTCTCCCCTTCAAAGAGAACCATAAAATGAGATAACAGAGACAAGGGCTTCTGTGCCATCAGCATTTCAAACTGCACATCCCCTCAGGAAAAGAGAGGGGTTTTTGTGAGGGAAAAGAGGGTTATTTGTAAGAGTAAACGGATCAATGGCTGTAGTTTCTCACCCTCCAATCTTGTGCAACCCAGAGAAGAAATGCCTCTGGGCTCTCCACCTGGAAAGTGTAGTAGCAAACCAGTGCAGGTACAATTATTGGAGTTCTAATCTTGCACCAGTGGCATTGGTAAACCATTTTACCAAATACACAGGATTACAATTCTCCCATATATATATCTACAGTGTAAAGATAGGTTTCTAACCAATTATTCCACACTTTAAGCCTGCTTTTTACCAAAGAGTGTGATTTTTCTTACACTAATAGATCCATAGTCAAAACTGCTGCTGTGTACTGAATGCCAAAGTAGATGCTGCTGTGTGTGGGCGGGAGGGGGAAGGAGTCTGCCAGTATAGCACATTTCATTCAGGGAACTGGTATAAACTACATACAGACAAAACACTAGCTTGCCAGTATAAGCTGTGGCTACACTAGGAAGGTTTGCCAGAATAGCAAACTGCCAAATCTTTTCTAGCACAGACAATCCATGCTATCCCACAGATAAATGTTGCTTCAGACATTAACTCTCTCTAGTCTCACCATAATGCATGTAGGAGACACCACTGAGATATGCTGCTGCTTTTCTCCATAATCTGTCACAGGTCAGCAATTTCAGGAGGCCCAAACTCTTTTGAAGAAGATGGGAAGGGCAGAAGCATTTGGAGGCTGAGTTATGCTCCTCTACATTTGCTGTGATGGGACAGCTGCACTAGGGCAAGGTCCCTGCCACATAAAGAGACAGGTTTAGCTGCATTAGAAATGGCTCTGCCCTTTCATTCTGCTGGCTGGAAGAGTCACTAGGATCCTCAGGTGATTTCATCAAGCTGTCTTCTATCATTAAACATGAAGGAAACTAATTTTACTTGCAAGTGAGAGAATTGGACAACAGTTTGATGACAAGTTGGAATAAGAGCAAAAAGAAAAAAATTCCCCTGATATAGCAACAGTAATCCATTTCACACTGTTTCCCACATGTTTGTGCAGGACTTTTTCAAGTACCACCTATGGACATCTTTCGTGTACTTTTACCCAGAGTAAAACTTCACAAAGAGCAGACACAGAAAGGCCAGAACATCTGGCAGAGTAAATACCATAGATACATAAATGGGATTATCAATTTTACACAGTGCATTTCCTCTTTTTTTTCTTCCAGAAGGCACTTTAAATTAAAGTCAAGAGGCTTTGCTGGGAAAACGTGTAAAATATAATATCATATAATCACATCTGAAAACACAACAAAAATTATTAAAAAGATCATTCTGTATATAAAGCATTTGCCACAGCCTGAGAAAATTCTTTTTATTGTTCTAAGTAATGGTTGATCTCAGCATCTGAAAGAAGATAGAGGGAGGCAAAGAAGCCAATCAATCATTTACCCAAGCAGGGTGTTGCATATATGGCTTTTTCCATGCAGGTTGCTTTTTTCCTCACATTCACAAAATGCTAAGAAGATTTAAACACTATTGGCCTAGAGTACAGGAAATTATACCATTGAAACCACCAGGAATAACTTGAGTTTACATTATTTCGAAGCTGATGTTTCACGACCTTTAGACTGTGGCTCGTGCTTTTGCCACAGCAAAATTTCTGATATAGGTTTAAATTCCAATCTCCCTCTCTATTTTGATATTTTTTGAGATTTTTTCTTTTCATTTTGCAGGTAGGTTGTCTGCTTACTTATTTCATGTATGCATTTTTGTTCATTTGCTCCCATATTATCTGGTATTTTATTAATCTAATTTCTGATAAAAATGAAGTCTTCAGATTTCCCTACATCCCAAGGTTATCTGGCAATTGGTCTTGCACTGTTTAAGGGGAGATGACAGTTTATTAAGCATTAAGCTACAGACTAATGAGTTCTTGCCAAAGCCTGTCAAAATTAATTCATTTTCCAATGCAGTGAAATGAGTGCCTGAATGGATCAATACACTTGCCTGCAATCAGTGCTCCTCCACAATAAATGCAGGAGAGCACTGCCTCTGGTATTCTGCTGCATTTGCCATTAGGGACTGAAGTGTCAAATTACCCAGACTCTCTTCTGACGCAAAAAAGATTTGTCAGGGAGGGTGAGGAAATGCAGGCAAAGTAAATAACTGTGTTATTAACTAATTTCTTATTCTCGTTCAACATTTTTCCCAATATTGCCCACATTTGTCAGCACTCAGATTTCATGTCTCCTTTGACTTTCAGGAAGAAATATTTCAGTTTCTCGTAAGGACCAGATCTTGGCTATCTTACCATTGTATGGGATCTGGCTTCAGAGATAGTTCCACAGACTTTTGGGAGGGGACCAAAAAAGAAAAAAAAAAAGAAAAAAAA
>VXAX01004168.1:1115248-1148833 GCA_013399835.1 Leptocoma aspasia
TGTGACCCGTGCTAGGTGTGACCCGTGCTGGCTGTGACCAGGGCTGGCTGTGACCCGTGCTAGGTGTGACCCGGGCTGGCTGTGACCCGTGCTGGGTGTGACCCGTGCTGGCTGTGACCCGTGCTAGCCACTGCTTGTGCTCCAGCCCAGCCCAGCACCGCTGCCTTGGCTCTGCACTCAAACAAGGGAGCTCCTCTCTTCTCACTTGGGCATAGGAAGCAAAGCCCAGTTTTCCTTTTCTGTGTTTATTTATTTCTCCTGTCTTCTGCTTTTAGGCAGATGAAATTTATTGGCTTTCTAGGATCAAGAATTTAAAATACTGAGAATGATCCCATCTCAGGGTATCTTCATAAGCAACCTCCCCGTGAGATAGCAGTTGTTCTGTCAACAGCAGAGCCAGCAAAGCCTGCTTTCATGAGAATTTGTGCCTGACACTGAACTGCTGCATGGATGCATCGTTATCTGTAATAAGAGATTAAATGTTCACTGCAGCCTGTTCTTTGGTAGTGACCCAAGTTAAGTCCCTTTTCTCTGCTGGGTTCTTTTCACAAAATAAATAAAAATGGAAGCTATTTTAGAATTCTCCCCTTCTCCAGACTTTGGTTTAAGCATCACTGGATGAGGAAGGAGACAAACTGACAGCCAAAAACCCCCTTCAAGAACAAGCATTAAGTACTATGTAGACCAAAGGTGGGGAAATCTAATCAAATTTACTACTGGTAAGAAACAAACAGAAAAATTTTTCAATGGCTAACATTTAACCAATTAATAAATTATGTGAAGTATTTATAAGATTCAGAAAAGGAAGAAAAATAAGCAATGTAAAAAATACTACCATAATTACAGAATTATGCCTCATGCATTCTAAAATAGATATATAGTAAGAGAAAGATATATAGTAAAAGTAAAGTAAAAGATATATAGTAAGAGAATAGTGATATTTTCTCACTTGTTTTATACTATTTCTACCTTTCATCACTAGCTAATTCTAAGATACATTTTTATTTCCTTTCAACTCTGTACTCTGTAGAGATAACTTTATGAAATAAATTTTCCAAACCCAGGCCCCACAGTTTCCTATGCTCATGTTACTATACACATTACTATACACATACACCTGGATTATGCACAAAAAAAAATAAAAACAGACAAACAGCACATGTTTGAAAGACTAAAGAATAATTACTTTCAAGCCAATATCTCAATACTTTGAGGAAGGTGGAGGGAGGGGAGAACAAGGAAAATTAAATGGACTGAGTAAGTTTTAGAGCTTCTACAGATACTATTATATGGAGCAGCCTGACACCAGTGTGCTCTTTCAGCAAGAAAGATACCCACATTTAGAGTGCTTTTTTGATGGCCGTGCTTAGAGCTGAAATTATTTTATTTCTTCATCAAATCTTCAGCTTGATTGCTAGTCTGTCAGATTGAAACTATTGGCCTAAGTAACAGAGCTCCCTCTAATGGTGTTTCTATAGTTATACTGATTTATAGGGCATTGTATTTATGTTCTTTCTACTTGTTGCTAGTAAACTTTACGTCAAGCTCAGGACTGCCCTTGTTGGATATATTTGTGTTTATTCATCCCCATCTGGTACTATAGCTTTTTTTTTCTGAGACAGGAGCAGTTCATTGCAGTGGAGTCTGAATATCAAAGGAAGTTCTTGCAGAAAAGGATCATTATTATGTATTAAGCAACCCAAAAAGGGAGCAAAAGCATTAGCATCTGGGTAGTATTTTATAGGGCTTTTTCCTCCGTTGCAAATGTGGTTCCTTGCTTGCAAAAAGCATACATTAAGAAAGATAGTAATACTTTCTTTGCATGTTTGTATTTTTTTATTATTTTCTCATCCTGGCATCCCACCATGGGAGAGGCTGCTCTTTGGTTGGGATACTGCCAGGCATATAATTGTTGAGGTGGATTGAAGACAATTCAGGATTCAAAGAGTAAATTTGAGGAAAAAATTGTAAGCACTTAACGAACATAAAAGATCATATGAAAACTTGCTAATGCAGAACATTAGTTCATTCACTTGCTTTTCATCTAGAAATTGGCCAAAGGCAGATTTATTTAAGATAATTCTCCCTGACCCATTCCACTTGTTGCAAGTGTTGCAAGACACAAAGGCAAACTACTCCTAATTTTGATCCAAACAAACAAAACTACCCAAAGCACTCTAATTTTGCCCAGGAGAGTTCTGAATATTCCAGTTAGACCACAAGTAGAAATACTTTGCAGCATCTCATCTCTCCCTTCATTTGTGCACATCACCAAGCTTAGTAAATCAGCAAAATTACTGCTCCTCAGTGAAGGAATAAGTGTAACATGGAAGGGATATTACCAATATGAAATAAGAGGTATTGACATGGTCCTGTAAAGAAGTCAGCACCATTAATTCACTCTTTAGTACCAGTGTGAAACACATCTTAAACAAAACAGAACTGGACAGAAACTTTACTGTGCAATGTTGAAAGAATAAAGGTAGGACCATCTGTCCAAGAAAAATTAAAAAATAAGAGCAGCAGTGAAGGGAACAGAAGCTATTGGAAAGGAACCTGGCTTTGCAGAACTGTAACTATGCACAGCTATGTTTATACTTATTTTGTGCTTTAAAAAAAATTATGAGTATACACCACATTGGTTTAAGAAAAAAGAGCAGCAGGAGTACTGAGAGAAATAAAACACACCCTTGGCTAAGCATCTTGGTCTGTCTCCCCAGGGAGAAAAAGCATTTTTAGTGGTCAGGCAAAAAGGAAAGCAGGGATTCATTATTATTACTTTTGTACAACTACGTTCTACATGCAAAAGGCAAGAAAACACAGAAGGCACTTATTTTTACTTTCCCATGTATTTAATTGGTAGCACAACTGTAAATAACTCATTTTCTTTCTGCCTGGTACCTGCCTATAAAAGGCTTGGCCAGTAATCACCTCCTTTTTTAAGCTTTGGGAGTTATTAAACTGGTATTGTTGAATATCCATGACTTCGAAAAATCATTTCACAAGTTCAAAACCCTGGAAAACAAGAGCCAACAGAGGCACTGTTCAGCAGCTGGGGCACTGCAGGTGGGGAGGTTTCAGGTCCCACTCAGGTCACAGGAATGGGTGGCAGTGGGTGGCACTGGTGGTGGCTTATTTGATCCTAAGCTACCATCTTATTTGAGTTGGAAAAAATGCCTATTTGTGGTTTTTAAATTATGGAATGAACTTAATTAAACTGTAAAACATTAAACAACCACAGAAAAGATGATATGCTTGTGGGGGAAAAAAAAAGAATAAATCAAGTTCTTTAGTGACTAGGAGAAAATAAACGGAGTGGTTGTTAAAATAAACCAAAAATTTCCAGTCTCATCTACCACCTGTTTAGTGGAGAAAGCAAGGTGAGTTTGTCTTTTTAGAGAAAAGTTTCTTCAAGGAAAAAAAAAGAAAAAGCTGATATATGAATGCATGTCCTAGAGAAAGAATGTTGTCTCCTTTCTCTTTTTTTTCTCTTCTTCTTCCCGCACCCCCCCCCCCCCCCCCCCCTCCCCTAATGTCATTGTCATGTTAAGAGCTGCACACTCCAAAGAGTTCAAATGCTTTTCCAAAGCTTAAGAAATGTGGTAAAATGTGGAGCATTACAACATTACCACTCTAATTTATCAAAAGTTTGGAACGTTTCTCAATATGTGTGAGTGGGAAGAAAGAAAAAGGCATTTTTGACATGTAAAATCATGACTGGAGAACTTTATACAAAGTTCAGGCAAAAAAGAAGAGCAAAGGAAAAAAAGCAGAAAACAATAAAAGCGGAAAAAAATGTGGTGGAGAAACAAATTCACAAGCATATCTGACATTAATATTTTACAAAATAAAAACCTGTCATAAATTGTAGAGATTTCCTGCACAATAATTGAAAGAAAAAAATCAGATGAAGTCTGACATGGGACAAAAAAATGTGTTTCTACCAGCTGTCATGAAAATATTGCACAATGACTGGCACAGAAAACTAACCCTCAGCAGTTTTGGGTCTTTTTCTGGTGGTTTTGGGTTTGTTTTTTTTTTTTTTTTTTTTTGGTTTTTTTGGTTTTTTTTAAGTATAATCAATGCATCAGAAAAGCTAAACTGGAAAAAGAAGTTACCGCTTTGTATTTAACTTTCAAACAAGCAAAAGCCTGATTCTTCTCTTACTCTGTGCAGTGCAAAACAACTGCAGACAATGTCATATTGGGAGATGAATTCAAGAAGGCACTTTGCAGTGTGCCCAGCTCCAGCTCAGAGCCACTGCTCCACTGGCTCAGGGAAATTCTCCATCAGGGCTGCAGAGAAAATCAGGGTCAATCTTAACTTCTGGAGAAGAAACTGTCAGTAAGAAATTAAAGTCCTTGGTCTTTAGAGGACTCTTGGAACTGAGTAAATCACAGAGATTGACCAGGAATGTGAGGACAAAGACTGTCAAAGAGATAGGCTGGGACCGTGTAACACCTCACAAACAAGGAAAGCAATTTCAAAACCAGTATGGTATTTGACTGGCAGCCAATACATTTTCAAAATAAATCGAATGTGCTCCTGTCATCTCCTTTTCATAAGAAACCTGGCAGCCACATTCTCTGCTAGCTGGAGTTTATGTAAAGTCCCTGGTTCCCTTAATATAGTGAAAACCCAGCCTGCACTACAAGTATTTGCACTGTTCATCTAAACCATACTTGCATCCTCAAACACTACTCTGTTTTCCCATGATTTTTGCAGTGAGTGTTCTCAGGAACATCATAAATAGAAGAGTGGTTCTATATATAATTGAATGCTAAACCAAATCTCACCATTTTCAAAAACTAAATTAACTGATCTCATTAAAATTTGGAATTAATTATTCCTTTCTGAGATTCATTTCACTTTAGTATATTAATAGGTTCTTAATGTGGTATTGGTTTTTTTCCAAGCATGATGTATTAGTATTGAGAATTGATATTTACTAAACAGAAACAAAATATTCAGTATCAGTTGAATTATGAGTAACAACTCAGTAATTTCCACAGATTAAGCAGAGCGGGAATTGGCAACAAGCTGTGGGAGGAGCAGGAAAGCAAAGGTATGGCTAATCATTGAAAGGGAGGGAAAGATGCATGCAAGAATGGTGCAATAAATCTACCTTTAGGAAGCAATGAAGCAATCAGCCAAAACAGATAATTAAGGGCCTTGCCGTGACACACAGTAATCAACAGCAGCCAAGGCTGCAAGTGGAGAAATCGTTACATTGCTTTATACAAGCTGAAAAATCCAAATGACATAAATTCAATTTTTAAAATTCAATTATATAAAAAAAGTCCAAATTCTTAGTATCAGACTCTTGATTATAATTTGGGGAACATTCCATTCGAAACAGCCAAGACCAATATAGCAGCAGAATATTGAGAGAAAAAATGCAATGGATAGAATGTGTTGTTATAAATGTCTTTATAAGGGCAAAGAGCAAGTGATTGCCGGATAAATACTAGAACCAATTTTATTTAACATCTTTATTAATATCTCTAAGAGGAAGCACGCTGCACACTAGCTAAATAGGCATGACACATTATTTAGGAAGGGCTGCAAATATCAGAAAGGACCCAGAAATGTTCAAAACCCCAGAAAGAAAGAAACAAATAAAGTACCACCCAATAAATATGTGCTAATATCCTGGAAAAAGAGATGGTTAAATTGTGGCACTGGAATTGGAGGTCTAGTGGCTTTTACAATATATGCTGAAAGCAAATTAACTGTGCAACACTTGCTTCACATAATGTGACACAAGGAGAAACCATCCTGAATATTTTGTGTGTTTCCTTTGAGACAGGGAAAGATATTCAAGTTTCACTGTGGCAAGGCTAGTTCTTTGCAATGATGCAGCAAGGCAAGAATGCCACATTTGGCTCCCATTTATCGAGATAAGCAGGTGAATTATTATGCTTTTTCCTCTCCAATTCCTGTAGCTTACACCTTTCCCCACTTTTAAACCAGAAGGATCCTCCCACTGATCCCAAATATGAATTCTAATTAAAAGAGAGATTGCAATGCAGGTTGATTGCTGTGTTTTACAAGTTATTTGTCTAAATTATGTGGCCTATGTATGAATAATTACTCCTTATCATTCAGTTTGCTCTCTATAAAGATAGCTGAAAGCTAATTAGAAGCTGTTCAGTGGTTAGCCAGCACTGTCTTTGATCACCCCTTGCTTTTAAAGTTTGTGCCTGTGCCCATATTGCATTCCCAAGATGTTTTCATTTACCATCAGGGAAGCAGACAAAATTAGATCACATCACAGGAAAGGAGTGTTGAGAGGGTGAGTAAAAATCAATACAAAAAAAAAAAAAAAAAAAAAAAAAAAAAAAAAAAAAAAAAAAAGGGTAGTTATATTTTATCTCACAAGTTTGAAAAAACCTCAAAACACAAATTAGGTACTTTAAGACTTTTAGTAAAGAAAGGAAATTTGTACAGTCTTTCCAATGTGCCTATGATCAAAACCACATCGTGGCAGCCAAATAACCAGTGCTCATTGCTCATTGCTTCAATAGCTCCTTGTTAATTCACTTAACTCAAATATTGGAAGTTATGTTTGGGAAGCCCCACTCAAAATTTACATGGCCAACTGACTCAGAAACATCCCCCTGCTTCCATTAACTCTTTTTATATCTTCCTTTCGAAGCCTCATCATTCATGGAAAATGAGTCACTTGTGGCAGTTTCTGATTTTGACAGGAACACCACAGGAGGGGCAATGCCCTCATGGGCAGGGTGGGCAGAGGGCAGCTCCTGTAGCACTCTGCAAAGCTCTTGTGGATGCTCCTGCATTCAATATCACAGTAAACAAAGAAGTTATCGGGATGGACTCCACACCACTGGCCATTTGATACCTGATTATGCAGCAGCCTTGCCAGCAAGCTTGCTGAATAGGCTTTAAAATATCTTATATGGCTCAGTGGTCTCATAATCCCCATTATATGAGACCTGGAACATCTCTTTTGGAATTCACCTCTGCTTTGCTCAGAGTAAGCCTAACTGTCTTCAGTCTGAGCAGAACATATTGATCCCATTTGATTCTACAATACATCTGCTGCCATTACAGCTTTTACTGGGAGGAAGCTTCTCTATAAAGGGCAGCCTGCTGCCTGCCCAGCATTTATCAATACCTATCTTCAGGGAAAAGGAGCTCATTAGCAATGTGCTGTGGGGAAGGTCTGGGAACAGGGAAACTGTATAACAAATGACAACCCATAAATTAGAAAGTAAAATATGCTGGAGCAGTGGTGGACAAATTTGACATCACAGCAATGTCTCTGTCTATGCCTGGGAGTAAAGGAAGTCTGCGCTGCGTTTGAAGTTTATTTGACAGAGTAAACAGTAAGTACTTCTCTTGCATTTGCCTTGCAGAATTAGCAGTGTGGTTAGAAATTGCTCTTCTGGGAAAAGCTTTACATTTTATGTTCCACATCTTCTTGGGAATTGTTGGCACCTCTGTCTAAATCTTATCAGTAGGTTTTACCAGCTATCTCCTTCCTCACTCCAACTAGCACAGAAAGAAAAGAGCATTTGTCTTTTTCTCCAGGGGCTGAACAAGGTGAGAGGAGCAGTAGATACTGGATGCATTACTGGAATTTTTAGACCTATAATTGCATGCAATATACCCTACAGCACAGGTTTTGAGTTCCTGGTGCTCTCCAGTCTCAGAGCTCTTCTACAACCAGGAGTATGGTAAGCAGGGATGTGTATTTTAAATGGTGAGAGTGGCTGTTCTAAATTTGCAACAGAAACTTGCTCACTTCCTTAAGAAGACAAGACCCAAGCTTTTCATACAAGGTTGTCAGTACTGCTTCAGATCAAAGGTTCACTCAGCTCTGTGGTGCCTCTGACAGCAGCCCTGGCAGCCAAGGAGAGGGCTCATCTGAATCTGGAGACACCAAATAAAAGAGTCACTGGCACCCCCTCCAACATTTGCCCTCTGAACTTCCAGTCGTAAGGACATCCAGAGCTGGGGGTTTCACCTGCACCATTGCAGGTGAAGTAACAGTCCCCAAAGGACTAATTCTCCATAAATGTACTAGTTCCTTTTTTACCTGTTGCACTTTCAAAAACACAGGCCCAAGGGTCATTTCTTCCTCCCCATCAGCTCACAGGGAAGAGAGAGACAGTCAGACCATGCAGTCACTTGTCTCTGGCTGCTTGGCTGCATCTCTTCTGGAAATTTCTTACGATTGCTGAGGTGACCCTGGAGAAGGGGGTAAGCAGGACTTCTGTTTTTCATCACGTTTAAAACCAAACTTCCAACACCACCTAAGCAGTCTGGCAGTAAATGGAATTGTATCCATTCTTGCAGGTCCTGTGTGGAAGATGGGTATGTTAGATGTGAAACCAGTGGTGCTTCAGAACAGGGTTTGATCCATGAAAGAACAGACTCCTCACAGACTGGCTCTGCTACAGAAAATTAAGTGGAGTCTTTCTCTAAGAGATTAGAAGGTGCTGAAAACAAGTTTGCTGGTCTGCAAATTAGCTGTGCTGGATATGTTGGCATGTTTAAGATGCTGTGCAAGGAAAATAAAGTGCTACAATACAAGATAGAAAAAGTAGATAATGAGGCCAGAAACCAGGATTTCTAAGAATAGTTCTGCATGTGTGAGAAAACCAAAACAGGGAAAAGGGATGCTTGCTCTGCACAGTGGCCTGAGGACCTGTAGTACTGGGGGAGGACTGGGTGCTGGTTTCTTTGATTTCTACCAGAGGATCACCATGCAAAAAGCAATATATTCTGTAGGAGTTGGTTGCCCAGCCTAGGGGGCCCTTCCACACCAATGGGAAGCTCCCAGAGACTGGACTATCCCAAAGGTGGCTCAAGGCCAGGAATTAACTCCCCCATCTGCTCATCACTTCTGCTCCCAGGGTGAAGTATGGCTTCTTGACCTTGTAAAGAACAACAATTGCTCATAAATTGCCAAAAAGCTGCCATGGGATAGCCTATAACCTTTAGGATGGGGGTGAGACTCTCCAGGGGCTTCTGTGATTCATGTATGGGTGGAAAGCTCCACAAAGAGACAAGTGAGCCCCAGAGGTTCATCATGCTCTGATGTTTTAAGAAACGGACTCTTCTTACTGAACACAGCATCTAGTTCTTCATTTCACATACTAATTTCTCATTTCAGTCAAGTCAAATACTCACCTAGAACTAGCTCTGAAGGCCTTCTCTGAAAACATTTCTCTCAGACAAATTTATCAACCAGATTATAATAACCAAAGTGAGAAATTATCAAAATCTGTGTTCTTTTGCACTCATGTTCTTCTGATATCAGCTTGCCCATTTTTCCCAAGTGCAATATCTATTGAGTATTTTTAAATTTAAAACAATAAAATGTTATTATTCTGACACCTCTTGAGTTGCATCTGAGAGTAAATATACACAAATATTTATTCTGAAATCCTTTCTTTTTTTCCTTCCAGTCTGTTGTTTCTTCCCCTCTCTTTCCTCTGACCACACTATTGGGACCTAGTTCAGAAAGCATCTTCAGTGTCTCTGGCTCGTGGATCTCAGTGAAGCAGCTGTTTAAATTGCCCACATGGCTCCTGAATGGAGGCCAGATAAAATGCAGTTTAAGTCTTTCTAAGCCCGGGTGTTACAGTTAGCAGAGGCACCGTGCAAAGCCTTAGCAAGGCAGCTTGTGGGAATAGGAACCACTCACCTCTGTTACAGTGCTAAAAGCACTGGGTTTCTAATCCTGATGTGCTTTAGTGCTGCATAAACAGAGACCTCCCAGTGCCTGGTGAATAAGAGCAGTTTTGGTGCATACAGCAACTGCTCTACATTTACAGCCCCAATTCAGCTTGTTTAGATATCCACAAGTTGCATGCGAATAGGTTTGTTCCCATTCCCCTGCCGCATTCTTGTCCCTTCTGTCACTGAATGCTGCTGCAGTGGATGACAAACAACTCCCCACATTAAAGGCAAGCTAAAGGTCACACTGCTGCTTCATTCTGAAAGCACAGCTACTCCATCTCAGCTGCTGTGAGAGAAGACACAGTCCTCTTCTCAAGGATTCTGAGCTGAATCTGAATTATTGACATACAGAGGGTAAGAAATGGGGGCATCATCTTACAAATGCCTGGGGTACCAGATGCATCCCCTAAACCTGGAGCCCAGCTGCCCTGGTGCCAGCACAGTGGTGCACAGGCACCACTGCCAGGCCTGGGGATGGCAGAGATGTTTTTTAAATTTTAGGAATTACTTCAGGAGGAAGGTATGGAGGGAGTGTTCAAAATTCAGAAACATCTACTTTGATGTTGCATGCTTTTCCCCTGTCATTCAAACACATGTTTTTTTGTTTAAGGATGATTAATATATTTTTAATGTTTTTCTTGACTGAAGGGAAACCTGTGCTATATATTAACTGAGTCTAGAAAAACACCCTGAAAGCTGAGCTGGCATAAGTGGGTAGCCTGTATGTGATGTTTATTATGATTTTTCCTTAAGATCCTTGTCTTCTCGTTTTTCACTGTTTCTTTTTGCATTTGTCAGTGCCCTCTTTGAGGCATCTTGTCTTCACTCCCATATTGCTCCAAGTCCCAAGAAAAAGTCATCCCAAAGCACCCTCTGAGAAAGGTTTGGCAAGTACAAGAATGAGCCAAGCTCCAGGCAGAGCTTTGCAGAGCTTACATTGCAGTAACTTGCTGCCACTGCAGCTTGCCTGCCCAAAACTCTGGGTTTGCTGGTGCAGGTTTCAGGGTGTTTGCCAGGAGTCTGGATTAGTGAGCAATCTGGGCTGTTCACACCTGGGTGTGGCAGACCCAAAGCTGCCACTCTGGCAGGGGAAAAGGAGCTTTCCCCCAGCAATCCCAGGCCAGAGCTCATCTCCCCCTGCCTGTCAGAGCCCCTGCCCCCGGTGAGCACTTGCCTCCCCTCCACCTCCTGTGCATGGAAAGGTTGTGCCAGGGTCTAACCCTGAGTACAGGCAGGTACAACAAGTCCCACTGAAGGCAGGGGGGTTATTTGGTCTCTCATGTTGACATTTTGCATTTTCAGATGAAGGCGATGCTTGGCACAACAAAAAAAAAATCCCCAGCAGAAGTTTGTCAGTAAACATGCAAAGTAAATAATTCTGGAGCTGGAGTCACACTCGTTAAGCACCGAAAGTGGAAGAGGTACCAGGTTTAGCAGCAGTAGCTAAATCTGAGCTCAGACTTATAGGTCAGATGAAACAGCTGCTTAAATGTCCAGAAAAAATGACTGCTCCACTGGCATGTGACACAAGTGTAACATTTATCAAAAAAATAAACAGTACTCCATGAAGTCCTCAAATCCATTCATTTCTATTCCTATCCTTTTCTCCTTGCAGATAAGACAAAAAACCTCATTATATTTTACTTTCCTAAGTTTTATGGCTCTGACATATACTCAGAATGATTGCCTTTGCTGCTGTTAACTACCTGCCAGCACTCTTATTAAAGTTCATTTAGGTATAATCTATTACCAAAAAGGAAAGGTCCAAGTTTCAAGGATGGATTATTTAAATCACAGCATGCCATTCTGCAGCAACAGGAAGACAGCCAGTTCCCCCCACCAGCACCTTTCAGACCTGCTCAGTGGGGGAAGAGGCAGCCCTTGGGAAGGTGGATTGAATTTCCAGATGGAAAACTAATGGCAGAAAACTCAGGTCACCACATCTTGGGACAAGTGCAAAAGAGCAATATTTCACTCTAGTATGAAGAGCTGCAGAAAAAGAATATACATTCTCCACTCTCCCTTAAAAACTATCTAGCTAAATGGAACATTTAAGAAAACATATGCCATGCAATTTTATTTGCATATGGAGCATTCTTATTTGCACTTTAAAATATAAATAAAAGTCAAGATACAAACACAGGCAGAATACAAAGTACAAGGCTACTCTAAACTATGGTAATAATGCAGATAACCATCTTTCTTTTCTTTGATTTAAAAAAAAAATCTAGAGACTTAAAATCTGCTTGAATGAAAATTTTAAAAATATTATAATTTTTATTACTATCCAAGTATCTTTGATGGTTCACTTAAAATATTTCTCATCTTGGTTATGTTTTAAAATGCATTTAAGTGTAAATATTTCTAGGAGGAAAAAAACAACCCAAAAAAATCTAATGGAATAAGAGGGTAAAATCATGAAGTCATGTTGACTGACACACAAAAGGTAGGCTTTGTTAATGTTATATTCATTACCTTACAAAATGTTTTACAGGAAGTGTAGTAAATCCACCACAGATGTGATAAAGATTAAAACCTCTTTTAAAGCAAATCTGTCCATTTAAAATAACCCAAAAGGTATGTGCAATATTTCTCAGCAATTTTCCAAATAAATAGCTGATGAAACAAACTCAATATTAAACTGAAGCATTTCATAAATTCTATGTAAATACAGTCTTGTAAATCAGGATGAAAATCACAAAACCCCTATTTTCCCCTTCATCTCCTAGAGATATTAAAAAGCACTTAAATGGTGATTTGGAATGGCAGCCCATTTGCTCCAGCACTGGGCTACCACCACAACACACAAACCCACTCACAGTGCAGCACACTGCAAGAGAAATATAAGCACTTCATTTCCCTTAGAGCACTAGCTAAATTTAGAAAAATTATTTTGCAATACAAGTATCTGAATTAAAAGTACACTTAATGGAGGAAACGTTACAATTTTTATCCATATTTTATTTTGGATTTTTAATAGACCATCTTTAAATGAACCAGGATGAAATATTTGCATTCAGCACACCTGTAAATGCTCCAGCTGGGTCCTGTCAACCCAAACACCAGAAATGGCTTGCAAAATTCTGATTACTAAATGCATATTAAATCAACATTAACATTTTCCCCTAAAGATTTATATAACAGTGCAGTAGAGTTAAATAAGGCTTTAAAAATAAAGAATCAAACCAGCCACTTCATCATGATAATGTATTTCATTCTCCTCCTGTGAATGTTCCCACCCTGCAATTTTTGATTAGGGTTTCTACCATTCTCCTGTACATTTACCCAGTGTTTTAAAGCAGTTAGTAAAGGAGTATTTAGACCAACAACAGAGAGTCAGAAGAAAACACATGGATATATTTTGCCATTGCTTTGTAAGATATGGTATAACCTGATCAGTGCATACCACTCCCACACATGAGAGTTACAGGAGAATACCAAAATACTGAAATGGTGCAGTTGAAGAGCAAAAACACCCTTGAGACCCAAACCTGCAAACATTTGTTCCCATGATTAACTATTCTGCCATGAGAAATTTCATTTGAATCATTAAGAGTATTCAAAGTACCAAAGTTAAATACATATGTAAGTATTTACAGGCTTGGACTTTGATGTGACCCAAGGAAACAGCAAAGAAACTCAGACCCTATTGTTTCTTTTTCCTCAACTGAGCTGATTCCCATCACTAACAGAAAGGATTTGCTCAGGAAAAAGCCCAGTCATTGGGTGGAAGCTTTCCCTGGGGACACAAAACTTTAAATCAGATTTTTAATTTGAAGAAAAAGCTATCCCTCTCTCAACAAAACCAGTATAAAGAGAACACGTGTGCAGATTGGAGCCCATAAAACAACCATATATAACATTAAATATTTGCTTATCTTCTTATGTTAGCTTGGCAAGAATTAAATTTGCTACTCATGACTACTGCTGACATTCCAAGTTTATGCCAAGAAATGTATTTACTACCACACACTGCCATCTTTTATATAACATAACATATGTGTGTTTATATGCATATGCATATATGCATACCCAGTCAAAAAAAGAGCAGTGCCACAAATAATAAATCAAGTGAAAGTAATAGTTAACCCACACACCCCAAACTTGCTAATAAACACGTGCAATGTATAGACAAAATCTATGCTAGACTTTCATCATGATGTAATTGCTATTTCAGATCAAACCGAGAAAATTAACATGCCAGCCAAACTAACATAAAGTAGGCTGATTTGGCCAAACCATTCAATTTCTCACTTTCTTTCTGCAATAAAAATATTACTGAAAAATTCCAATTATGTAAATAAGGTAGGAGTAAATAAAGTGTTAAAAATACAAATCCGTTTCAATGGAAGAGGAACACATAAGGGCATGAACTCTGCTTCTCAATCAGGCTAATTCTCTGCTAAGGAAAAAAGTGCACAGATCAGGGGATGCCAAAAAGAGCACAGTGCCCCAAATCCAGCATGGTATGTTACAAGGGAAAAATATCCTTTCCTTTCTTAAAATAAAGCAGTGCAGTAAGTATCTAAACGTAAATGCTTAAGAAATTTTACCCATGGATGACATACATTATTTGATAAATTATATCATACATTTCCTCCAAATTCCAGTATTTGAATTAAGTCAGTTGCAATTAGCTATTTCTCCACAGGAGCTCGAACAGACATCAGATCTTTCACTCATCTACAACTGTGCTACTTTCTAAAACATTAACCAAGAAGCAAACATGCTGCCAAAAAATTTCCTGATGTGCCCTGTCTCCCAAAGAGCAGGGCACTGGCCTAAGCAGTGCCCAGGCTATGACAGCCATGGCACAGACTCGGACAGAGCCCAGGCCCGGGCAGAGATTTGCATTCTCTGCTGCTCAGGAAGTGGGATGTGGTCAGTGCTGAGCTCGAGAGCCAGGATTTACCTTTCACTGCTGTGCCAGGGCTTGAGAGGACTCCTTATCCAGATGCTCAGGGGTGTGCTGTGCTGGTACCAGATGTCCTCATACAACACTCATGGACCCATCTTTGTTCTGTCCCACAAAAAGGCACACCTCCTTGAGTAAAGAGGTTCTCAGCTGCTGAAACACTCCCTGGAGTCACTGGGAGGGACACTTGGTATGGTTGAGAGAAGCTAAACCAAGCCCCAGAGCAGTTGTGAGCAGAGGCTGCCATTTCTCCACCATTTGTGCACCCGTGCATTGGCTGGGTTCTTCCAAGTCTGGCACAGCTCAGCTGTGTCTGAGCCTGGGGCCCAGCAAGAGCTGCAGTGACCTGTAGGGCTCACATCATGGAAACCAGCAGAAGGGCCAGTATGCTCCTCATGTCACAAATGTCTCTGGCCAATATCAAATGTTTATGTAGTCCAAGACCACATCAATTCTACAAATTAATGTAAAGTTCACCATAAAAGGGAAAATCAAAACACTTGGGTCAATATACAAAATTCCACAGAGTGCACCCTCAGGATTTCCTCTAATGAGATAGAGCAAAATGCCCATAAAATGTAGACAGCTGGTAATAACATCATGGCAAAGAAGCCTCTATGGATTGCTTAGAAGCTCAAGTACATTTCAATTTAAAAATGCTTAAGCAAACTACATAAACTCAGTGCAAATCATATTTCCTTCTAAATAAGAAAAACTACTTACAGGGAGACTGGAATATACAGTTTTAGAATTTATTTGTGTAAGAAAGATACATTCTAAATTTTGTAATATACGGTGTTAATATTATATATTTAAATAAGCCTTTATAATTTCTCATCCTGCTCCTTTAAGTGTTTCTTAAATCATCAGAAAGAGAGGCCTTGATGTCAGCAGGAGGAAGCATGGCTCCCCATTCCTCCTGTCAGAGCTGTGCAAAGCTCAGGGCTACCCACGAGGTACCCATGGAGCAGGGATGCTCCCTGGCCTGCTGGGAGCTGGTGGCTCTTGTTCTGGCACAGCTGTCCCTGCTGCACACACACTGTGTTCTTCTGCATGTGAAGGTCTCAGAATCTCACCTAATTTAAGTTGGAAGATCACGACTACCATTTAAATAATACACTAAAGCCAGAACTAGACAAGCAAACTATTGGTTCCTGTCTGCCTTTCCAGATACAAGCCAGCTACAATTTCAGAAACAAAGTGGACAAAAAGCTCACATGCTGACACCAAACATAAGAGCTGTCAATGGAGCAAACAGTAACTCCTGTAGTAGGAATTTCAAAAATCAGCATTTCAGTGTAGAGCTCATAAAAAGCATCCACCTGTCTGAGAAGAATAATCCACTGTGGATTTTTTTTAAATTCAAAGTGTTTTATCAGCTCCTGAGGGCATTTGTGATGTTCCTCTGAAATAAAGTCACCCAGGAGGCAGCTTAATCAGTCATTGGAGAAGTTTTAACCAGTGTTTTGGGGTCCTTGGGTTCTCCAGAGACATCAAAACATCTTTCAGGCTCCACTGATCTTTGCAGCAGATAAACAGCAGAGGGAAAGGGATGTATGCCATCCCTGAAGTCCTAAATGTCCCCTGAGCAAGCCCAGGCAGGGCTGGTTGCACGTGGGCAGAGGGACACAACAGAGGCAGCAGGAGTGGCTGGGCCAGTCACCTCCCTCCCCTGCTCTGGCTCAGGGGCCTGAAAGGAGGTTGTAGCAAGCTGGGGGTCAGTCTTTTCTCCCCAGGGACAAAAATGGGATGAGGGGAAGTGGCCTCAAGTTGCCCCAGAGGAACTGGCTGCCCAGGCTCCACCAGCGATGGAGTTGCCACCTCAGAGAGATTTAAGAGGTGTATAGATGTGGCACACAGGGACATGGTCTAGTGGTGGCCTGGGCAGTGCTGGATTAATGGTTGCACCTGATGATATTAAAGGTCTTTTCCCACCTAAGTGATTCTGAGACACTGAGCACAGTGCCATATGGCCTGGAATATCCCTTTGGCCAGTTGGGAGCAGCTGTCCCTGCTGTGTCCCCACCCAACTTCTCTTGCCCCACCCAGTCTATGCATTGTCACAGGAGAAACTGAGCAGTCCCTGACTGGTACAAACACTGCTCAGAAACAACTAAAAATATCAGTGTGGTATCAGTATTATTCTTATCCTAAATCCAAAACACAGCACTGTACCAGTAGTAGTGGGAACAAAATTGACTCCATCCCAGCTGGAAGCAGGACAGCAGGAATCCCTGCCCATCCAGAGACAAGTTTCTTCCCTCACTGTGTCTGCCAGTAATGGGTACCAGAGCAGCAGGAGGAGACGTGTGGGAGCTGTAGCAAGCAGCTATGGAGCAATCTTCTTGTAAGAACAAATTCTTCTGAACCCTTAGCCTAGGATCTGAATGCCTGCACTTGCATGTGTTCTGAGCTTTTAAGAACATTTGGCTATATTTTAATATACGTAATAATTTAATTGTAATAGCTGTCCATGGGGTGGGTTTTTTGTATAAAGAAGTCTCAGACAAGGTCTGTTCATTTGGGGGATTTAGTTAACAATTTCCTGGAAATTGTTACTTGAAAACTGACCGAGTTACTGAGCGTGCAGGTGACTGTCACCTGCAGGGTTGTGAAAGAGTCACCAAAATCATTTATGTAACTTGAAAAAAACTGCCTCTCCTCAGTTTCAAGCTGATGAATGACATATGTGAGTGTGCCCTTAAACAAATAAACAAAACAAAAACAAAATGAAAAAAAGGTTTCCTGATTAAATAATGAGCTATTGCCTGGAACAGCAAAAACACATAAACAAATACAGTGACTGTGAGAGCTAAAATGAGGAGAGAAAACTCTTTCAGTGAAGAGCAGGATCCTCTCCAGAGCACGAGCTGTGAGCAGTAAGCCGAGCCCACGTCATCAGTACGGTTGGCACCAGCTACTACTGAGGCCATCAGTTACTAAAATGTGCTGATTTTTTTAGCACTGACCCAAGTTCCTTCCATCTCCTGGAGAGCATTCCTCCTTTCCTTTTTTTCTTTTTTCTTTTTTTTCTTTTTTTTTGGGGGTGGGGGTTGGGATTTTTTTAAGTAACAACACAAAGAGTTGGAGCAGGTTGATACGGTGATGGCATCACGTTTTGATCTCTTGCTTCAAACAAAAGATGCACACCCAGCTATGAAAATAAAGTGAACTTTGTTTAACACTACTTGCTTGACTTTCCCTTGTCTTTTACCCTATGTAGTCATACAGAACTGAGCCAACAGGATATAAAATGTTACCCAACCAGAACTGTTAACAATACTGACATTTGATACCCATATTGCCTCTGCTTGTTTCTGAAGTCATTTTAGAAATGTCCTTTCTACGTTAGTCTTCTTTGTAATATTTAGGTAATTTTAGAAAGAATAACAGACTGCCATCTAACTCACACTGTCAGACTAGCAAAGTGGTTTTTCTAGGACAGCTTCCCTTCCTCTCTGTCAAAGGACAGCAGGCTATGGCAGGTCCCAAAGCAGAGGACTGATTTGCAGAAATGTTATGTGTGACAAGGAAACCCTTCTCTGTTAAGCAAGAGCAGCTGCAGCTGCTACAGAGGTATCATCATTATGTGCAGTATTCTTTTAAAAGGCTTAGTTGTGATATCAAGGTCTGACTAGGAGCTTCCACACCATCTGTATTTTAACATTGCCCAACCAGAAGTATGTAAATNCTCGGAAAACAAACAACATTCCCCCTGCTCCTTCCAAGCTTCCCATTTCCTATTCCTGCAAGGCAATAAAAAAACTTGCAAAAGTTTTTGGACAGTCTCCTATCTTTTCTCCTGCTTGAGGAGAAAAATAAATGTTCCTCAGATTCCTTATAACAGAGAGAGGTTTAAAATAGTTTCTAAAAGATTTTATAGCATCTTAAAATATTCTCTTTTATCTTTTATATTTTTCTTACAGTGTCTGTAGATTATGGGCTGAGTTTAAAAAACCCTTGGGTGCTACTTTTGGAGTTGAGAGTATGCATATGGTGCACACATTTCCAACTAAGTGATGACTTCCATGAGACGTAGTACTACATGTGGGTGGGATGCTGGCAAGTAACAGATTTTAATGTACAATTCAAATAAGGGCATGAAAATCCAAGTTCTGCAATAAAAGAAACATGTTGAAATTCAATGGGAGAAATTTAAAGTTATTTATTCTGAGCCTTCAAAAGAGCTGGGAATTTTGGTTCTGTCCTGAGGCTGCACAAAATGGCTACATGGAAAATCTGTCTCCAACCAAATCTGCCCAGGACTGCAGGCATCAGGCTGGTTTTGTGATGTCATCTAGAGTATTGTTTCACAGAAAATATGGAATTGATTGCATTTTGCTAAGTGAAGTGGAAACAAAGCAGTTTCTCATTCTCAGATGTAATCACTTCAAAATTAGGCCTAATACATCTTTCTGCCCTCAACAGGAACCTCTCTACCTGTCAGTGCCTCCTGCAGCCTCCACCAAGGTGTGCTGATATCACTATGCCAGGCAGTAGCCCTGGCCACTGCAGGATGGGGATACTGTGGTCTTCCAAACTGGAGTAGCAACACTACCCAAATTCTTTGCCCAAGGCACTAACATAATTAGGGATGGCTCTGATCATTAGTGCTGGAGAAGCAGTTATATTGTTTAGCAATTTATCCAGTACAAGCAACATGCTCAGCTCTGTACAGTACACAGTTCACATTTATTTCCTTCCCCAAGGAAAGTATAGATTGACCACACCACGAAATGTACTGTGACTGGGACATTGTGTCCCAAAAATCTTGTAACATGCTCTGGTGTTTGTTGGGTAGACACTGTTACTGAACTGCATTGTAGCTCTACATTAATAAAATATTTTTAGGTCTGTAAGGGTGCTGACAGAATAGTACATAACAGATAACCACTAGATTCTTGAATGTTTTGCATCAAGTTTATACAGATCCAAGACAAAAGTCTTAAAGGAAGTACTTATTAAAAAGACAGTTCCTGAAGAAAAGTAGGAGTCTGTTAACTACAAAAATGGGAAGATGTTCTTGCAAACGGAGGGGGTGGGTTGTGACAAGGCATAGGAACGTAAACGAGAGAGGGATGAAGAATTTGGGGGATGTGGTATCACGAAAGAGCAAGAGGTTATGTAAAACTAATGAGACATGCAGAGCCCTAAAACCACATGCTATTACCCAGGGATCAAATCCCACAAACATCCCATGCAATTTAAGAAAATAATTTTTTCTCATCACATCTAAGACATACAGTGTAGTAGGAAAATAGTGTCTCCTTTTTTTTATGCTTGGCACACCATCAAAGTCTCCCATGAAGTCAAAGAAAAGCACCTCCACCCTAAACTGAGGCTTCTACATGGGGAAAGAAAATATGTTCCCTTCACTGGCTATTTCTACCAACGAGAGCAGAAACCAGGTGGGAGACACACAGAGCCATCAGCTCTTCCCATTGCACCTTAATTAAGCCGGAATTCAGCAAGGACATTACTCTTGCAACAATGCTACCAAAACCTGAGGTGATCCAGTCCAACCCTTACACAAAGATGACATTTTTGGAAGCCCACCACTTCCTCAAGCTCTCATTTGCCCCTGACTCAGAAGGGCTGTGCCTCCCAGTAGCCCACTGGGCTGGGGCTTTGGTGGCTTCCCAGCAAACGGTGGAGGCCTGGCCTCGCCCTGGCCTGGGAGCTGGCGGCTCCCAGGCCAACAGGGAATGGCTGCAGACTTGAAAGACATGCAGCTTAAAAGGCTCTCTCATGTTTCAGCTGACCATGTGTTTTCTCTTAGTACCCTGTGAGTTCAAATACCTCTGTATAACAGAAGTCAGACTGAAAAGGCATTGTGCATAAAATAATTCTTATCCGCGTTGGTACGAGCCTTTGTGCTCTTTAAAAGCATATACAAGTAGGCAGGGTCCTATTCACACTGCTCGGTCCATAGACTGTATCTTGTTCAAATTCAGTGATAAAAAAAAGGGTTGTAAAGGTTTGCTTTTAAACCTGATCTGTAGCAGCACAGAAATATTTAACAACATCCACATCACTCATAGGTAACTATCTTTTGAGAAAGACCAGATTTCTCTCTCTTCCCATGAAACACTGCCAACTCGAGTGCATTTGCCAACAGCAAGATCAGACTCAAGGGAAAGACAGAGCTTGCAACAGCATCCTACTAGGTCCTAAAGCCAATCCCAATCCACAGCTGTTAAAAAAAAAAAAAAAAGTCCTTCCTGAAATATTTCAGTAGTATTAAAGGATGCAAATGTATCAGTGGCAAGAAACCAGAAATATGCCAACAAGGTGTGTGGTGAACATACCCCAATTCAGAAAAAGTATTTTTTACCTCTGATTTGTATTACTTATTTGGTGGTACTGGTTTTACAGTTTATTCAATGTGCTCAGATTGCCAATAAATGAATAATCACTGAAGTAAAACTTCCACACAGAGTGAGTCGTCACTGTAGCAAAATAAGTTGGTATTGATTCAGAAACTTCTTGTAGACTTCTTGTAGACAACAGCTTAAGAAAGAATTTTGATTAAATTAAGAAGCTTATATGTTACTATGCTTTCTACAAAGTTAGTCATTGTCCACAAGAAAAAACTTCTGCAGCACTCCTCAAAGTCTTTGCATTTATTCTGCGACCTCTGGCATTTTCCCAGAGACATCATTTAGGACAACGTGGTGGACTCTGCATATTTGATCTCATCATTTACTTACCATGCTAAACCAGTTGCTCACTCATTGGCATGGGAGTCAGGGAGCAGCTGAGAGGTGCTTCACTGATGATTTTAGGTACTAACACATGGAAAATTGTAATCTTCTGGTGGAGACTTTCCAGCCTGACAGATACATAGTCTAAAATGAGCTGCAGATACACAGACACACACTTTCTCCCAGGCACCCTCAGTCCAGGGTGGTGCAGCAGGTTTGCTTTCAAGACTGAGGAGCCTTTTGGAGCAGAGCCCCACTGTACAGCACTGTCCTTGCTCCACATCCTCCCCCTTGCAGCCCTGGCACACCTTTGCCACTGCCATGTACTCTCTTTTTTTCTATTAAGAACAAACATAATACAAACAGGATTGCTGACAGTGCCCACAGACTCCTGGAGACCCATGCTTAGATTAATGTCAGCCATTAGGGCTTTAGCCAGTCATCCCTATAGGTTTGAAATAACTTCTCTCCAGCCTCTCTCCTGCTTAGTAGCCAATGTCCAAGAACCAGAGAGGACAAGGATGTGGCAGCAAAATAAATAATTTTGAGGCAGCAAAAATAATAATCTCTTACCAGGAGTCCTTTCCCCAAACCAGGTCAGTAGGGCTGGGAGAGCTTTGCCTTCTGCACCATGGGGCGCTGGGCTGCTGAGCCACCTGAGCAAACCACATGCAGCAGCTCAGAGCTGCCAAAGCCTTGGGGAGGGCAGCACAGGGGGGGTCCTATTCTCTGTGTGCACTTTAATTTCCAAGTTTCTCCTGATCAGCCTTAGTGAAGCACCTCACTGCTACAATCATGTTATTCTGAGTACTGACCCCATTCCCTGGGTTGTGCTGTGGACTTTCCTTAACAGTCTGAATGATCCGATGCTCTCCTACGGAGTTTTGGAAACTCTGAACTCCTGTAAAACCCACATAAACATCCTATTGTCATGAAAATTTTTATCATTAAAGAAAATTCCAGTGTCATGGAACATTTACAATAGTTATTTCCATGTCAGAACAATATTTTACAGAGGTATTTTTTATTTGATAAAAATCAACCTACTTACTTTGTTAAGTAAAATGTTCCCAGGCAAAGGCAAGCCTAAGTCAAGAACAGCAAAGATGACTAGAGCTTGTATTGCTTGTATTTGAGCCAGAAACAATTAGTTATAAGAGGGTTAGTAATGGGTGCCTTTAGTACTCCGACTCAGCCTTCTGTGTGTTTCTTTCCCTTATACTCCGCGTTATACCATCCGTCCTCTCTGCTCACACAGAAACCTGAGACTGGCAGCCTTTAAGAAGCATGTTAGCTGGAAGTTGGAGCTATATTCCAGATCTCATGTATTAAATTTCCTCAGCCTGTTGACCTCTTCTATTCCCAGGGAAAACTCAGGCTGCATCACTGGGCAGGACTTCGAAATGATTAGGGACAGGGATCAGGCACCACTGCACCAGTGTCTAATTTCTTTCCTCAAAGAAAGAAAACCTTCAAGACATGCTTCACTTCTCCTTCGCAGCTTTTCTGGAGCACAACGTGTTCTGTGTTGCTATGGGTTATGAACACGAGTTAGGGAAATTAAATAAGTACCTAATCCAAGCACTAGTCAGTTAATTAATGCTGTGCTGTTAACAGGGCTATAACTGCATGTGTTTCGTGAGAATTAACAAGATTGTTTGCATTAGCATGGTCTTACATCTCCCAGGTGACAGCAGGAACCATGAAATGGGGATTTATGCCCTGCCCTGGCCACTGCCAGCGGTGCCCGAAGGGGCTGGGCAGGGACACTGGCACTGGTGCCTGGGGGCTCAGGTTGCCACCCATCACCTCCAGCACCCACTCAGGAAGGGCACAGCTTGCACCTCATGGGGGAACTGCTGATGGCTTGGCACGGACAGAGGGGAGATGACCCTCTGGCCTCCTAATTAAATGGACTAGAACTGAACTTGCAACAAAAATAAACACAGCAAGTACACAAATTAGCAAAACTTGCGTGACTTTATGAAGACAAAAATCAAATTACTTCAAGATGATCTTTACAATTACGTTAGCAAGTTCACTAGAGCATCGAAGCTGACAGCTGTGGCTCTGTGTGGTGAGGAGCCACGAAAGGCAGTGACAGAGCTTCTCTTCATCAGGGCCAGGCTGAGCCCCTTTTCCCTGCCATTCTTCAGCCATTACTCACACGAGTGCCACCAAGATTTTCATGGCACAGTATTGGGAAGAAAGATAGAAGTGGAGTTGTGCTTTGTGTCTGGCACTGGTTAGGCGAGACTCCTACTACTTTCAGTTCATGATTCCCTCCAGTTGTCCCTCTTCCATTGTTCCTCTCCCCAACTTTGCAAGCTCCTCCCAATACAAGGTTTATAGCCTCGACTGCTCATTTGATGTGGACTACACAAGGATTAGCCAAATGACACAGGCCATGTTACGGGGCAAATTTGTGTAGATCTAAGATGAGGTCCACATATTACTGTAGTTTGCTCATTTGCAAACATCTGTAGCAGAACACAGTGATCTTCCACTAAAGAAAAAAAAACCCACACAAATGGAGCCAGTTCCATTTGTTTTCCATATATGGGAAGAACTCACTCTAAACAAATTTAATTCTTGACTCCAAGTGGAATTGAAGATGCTTTTCAGATAAGAAGTGGTAAAATAAAATCACAAAAGATCACAGAAGATGATGTTGTTATTCTCTTCCTGCAGCATTCATCTAATTTTATGTTTCACATTGGGGCAGTTTGGCCTTCTCTAAGACCAGAAAGACAGCAGACAAACAGCAGTTGAGCAGTGGTTAGACTGCACTCACGTAACCCAGCAATCATAACTCAAGGGAGAAAATTATTTCCTGTCAGAAATATAGACTGAAACTGCCAAGAAAATCTCTCCAAAGCTACAAACTTATCACCATTCACCCATTAGACTTGTGATGAAGAGAAAAATCAAAATTGCACCACGTAAACCATGGATGGAATACCACGCAGAGAGAAAGAAAAGAAGACAGCCATGAAGTCAGCTTGAGTTCTAGTGAATACTTTGTTCTGAAATCACATTTCTAAAAAAATCAGAGAAGTAGGTAAAAATACAGTTGCATTTACAGCCTACCCACTGTGACATTTTTTCCAGACAACTGGCAAGATTTCACTTTAGCTACAAAGCCATGTCTTAACAATCTTGTGGATTCACTCATCTCTTCACCCTTGGTGCCAGAGCATTCATGAGTGATGAGGGCTTGGGTTGGCTTTAGGACACAATGCACATGGGGAGCAACCCAGGGAACACAACCTGGGAGCCTAAGGGCTTGAACCTCCCCAGCTGCACTCCAGCTTTCCCCAGGCTTACACCATGATTAAAATGTTTTCAAAATTAAATAACCAAGAAAAGGAAGTTTGAGAGGTGATGTCCTCTGGGCTTTCTCACAAGTAATTGCCCAATGACAGCAAATTTCTCTCCCTGGGAAAGAGTGTTTGGCTCCTTTGGTACCAACAGTGGGAAAAGGGAAAAAAGGAAAAAAGCCTGCACAATGTGATTTCCTGATTAAGCTACTCATAACCTGTAACCTTCTTGGTCTGTTCTAATCTATTTTGTTCTATTGTGGTTTTATTTTTGCAGTTTCATCTGCTGAGCCCAATGGAGATCCAATTTATAACTGGATGACTGGTTGATAGCCACATTATCAAAGATTTTCAGATGTGAAACCCTTGTCCATTTTTTCACACTGGTATCCATAGCAGATAAAGCATCATTATTAATGCATTATCCAATGTATTATTTCAATGTCCCAGGGAAAAACAGACTGGAAATTCAATTATCTATTGTCACAAGTCACTTTGTTACACTATGAAAACAAAACACAAAGCAGATTAATTTTTTTAATAGAGCTCCAGAACACTAAACTTATCAAGAAATGAGAAACACAGTAAGAGCTGAATCTAGCTATAAATTCTGACATATGTCCACTTATAATGATTAATGACTAAGAAAAAGAAAAGAGAGACTGCATGCACAAATGCCAGCCAGAACTGACATTAAGACATACAGCTATTTTAAATATTTTCCCTTCTAATTACCTGTATCTTACTACAGCAAAATATTCACCATACAAAACCCGACTGGCTCTCCTGCCTCTCTCAAAAGCAGCAGGCAGTCAAATAAGCTCTGAAAAGCCAATTCAAATGCCACAAAGTAAAACAGCACTGCTGTTTCTTCCATAGAAAATTCAAATAAAGCTCATTTACTTCTCTTGGGAGTACAAGACAAAGGTATTAACACCATAGCAGAGTTTTTCTATAGCAATATATGAACAAAGAGACTGAATGCCCCAACCTGCAGTCACTACTACAGACTCCTTTATATTTACTTATATTTCAGTGAGAGCTCAAGGAGAGGGCTCTGGCCACACTAACTCAGCTTGTTCACCATTTCAGGAGTGATCTCCAAAGGATATAAAAAAGACAGAGCTCAAGAGCGCACTAGTAAATAGCATTCAGGATATGCCACTTTGTTCACTACTTTCCAAGATGAAAATTATTTTCCTGGGCAGAATGGCTGATTTTAAGACAGCTTTATAACTAAGGCAGGCGTTTCACATCCTACAGGACCAAGACAGCAGCTTACACAGACCATAGCACCGAGCACACAGTTTCAGGGACTGTGTAGGGTGTGTTTGAGGCATGAGAGGCAGAGTATGGGTCACACCACGGGTCCCAGCAAAGCCACATCTGGCATAAAGCAGGTGCCTAGTGGCAGAAAACAAACCCCATCCCTTAATGCCGCTGAGACAAAAAGTTTAACAGTATGTTTTGGGATATCAAGGTGCCCCCTTTGGTGTCCATGACCATACAAGATGGAAATAGTATCATTTGTCACTGGTTCCATGCCACGTAGCACATCTGGAATCAGGGTGTTGGCTGTGTTTGTGTTATGCTCTCAGCAGGAGACGATTTGCTGGTAGAGATCATGTCAGCACTGCTGGAGATGAAAACATCCAAAATAGTGTCCATGACTGGCAACTTTTATTTTGCAACATATGTCAAACTCCTGCCAGTGACGTGGCACAACTAGCTATCGTATGATGTAAGGGCTACAGCACATATTTTAACATACAATGCAATTGTCTGGGAGAAGTTAATGTGACTCCCCACTGCGAGACACATTGCATGACAACCAAGTCCTGAAAAGTGCTCTTGCTCACTTAAAACTGAGCTGAAAGGGCTTCTTACAAGGCAGGATGCACTGGGCAGAAATTTCCAGAAGGGAACTGCAAATGGAAAACCTTCAAGCAAACACTAATATTAACCAAACTGGATGCAGAATTACTAGCATGGGTTGGGCCTCCTCAGAGTAATGAAGCAATTCCCTTAGAAATGCCTCTATATGTTCAGAGCCTGCTCTTAAAGCAGATTAGCCATGTTGTCATCTTATGTGAATACCAGTCTTTGCTTGGGAAAATGAATTAAGACCACACCAAAGTGACTCCAGTGAAGAGCTCTCAACAGCACTCACAACCTCAGGGATGCTCTTGTACCAGCAAAAGGAACCAGCAAAATGCAGACTGGTTTCCCAAGGCTGTTTTACTGCAAAGCAAAAAACCAGAAATCGAAAAACACTGAGGGAATACTTCCATCAGTGTGGTGATACAGTTCCTCAAGGAAAGAAGGTCATTCTTCATCCCTTCCAACACGGAGCTTAGGAAAAATTCACATGTGATGTGAGTCATCTTCCCATTCAGACATGAATTCAGTTTATCCTTGCTGGAAGGATGATCTAACCCTTACCTTCTCCAGACTTTCTCAACAGGGGATCGAGGCACAGGGTAGAGAGGAGCTCAGTGACAGAGGTGAAAAGAGGAAGGAAAAACATACACAAACACACAGAAAAGTGATAATTCTGGAGCTTTCCGCCAGGAAGCCCTGTGCCACTGCACAGCAACAAAAATAACCCAGGGGTTCCCTCTCTGCTCCTGCTCCCTGTGAGGAGCCACTTTAAAGCTTTTAGAACATTTGCAGAGTTTGAGAGAAATGTTTTTTGTTTAACTTCAGCTACTTCAGAAATGCCTGGGGCCTGAAGAAACATATTTTTGGACTGCTCCTAAAGAACAGGCTGAACTTTGAAGTTTGGAGAACATTTTTCAGATCAAATGTTAAATTAATAAACACCAACATGACAAATCAGTCTGAGAACTGGGGGAAAAAATTAACAATCACTAAAAAGTCTTTTTGGATTAATTAATTGTGGCATATTGTTACTTACTCTAATATGTTGATGGGTCTGGCACTTCAAGCCCTGTAAGCCACACTGCATGTGTGTTTTTGTATCCTAACTAAGCACTTTTGACATTATTGCCTATTTTCCCCTACAATACAAGAAGCACATCATCATCAGCATCAGCCTGGATATGAAGGAGATCATAGCTCCTTTACTTATGGATGGTTTAAGAATGCACACAACAATTCAAAGCAGCTGGAATCTAAAAGACTTTGTACACAGCTTATTTATAACAGAAATTTCATCAATTCCACTGAATTTACCTTGCACTTTCTTGTTGATTGTAGTGTCCCATGTGACTTATTTTCCTTTCACTGTATTGCAAGAAACAGCTGGATAAGGAATCCTTGAGTCCCAGGGAAGTCATGGGTCAGTCAACTGCAAGCCACACACCAAATATTAATTACAGCTATGTGGTCAGAGCCCTCTGCTAACACTGCAAATAGGAACAGAATTGTGCCAGCATTGCCACATCCACATTTTTGTATTCTCACCTCAATTTTCCTCACCCTGTTTTCAGAAAGAAAACCATGATTAATTTCTAATAGATGCCCTAGTAAAGAATTTAAAAGCGATAATGTAAAACAACCTCCCTCTATAAACACTGGCAAACAACAGTTTGCTCGCTGCTGTAGTTCCTTACCATCCCAGGCAACTATAGAGGAGGAACTATTCAATATTTTTCCCTGTAGATTTTAGGGACACTTTTTTCAGGAATCCGAGGACTGTGATTCACCAGCAGTCCAGCAATGTACCTGCAGGGCCCACTGGAGCAGGTTTGCTTCTCCCAAGATCGCTTATTTATTTTAAAAAAATTAATAAAACTCACCCTCTCGGATCCTAGTCTATTCTCATTAACACAAGCCAGGTTAATTACACCAGGATGTTCCTACCATGGGATGGAGCTGAGAGAGGAGAGCTCCTACTGATTTTCTCCCTGTGGACTCCTGGAGCAGAATCACCTCCCTGGCAAACACGGTGCCAGTGGAGGGCCAGGTCCCGAGCCTGCACTGACCAACAGGGTGCTTTGATTAACACCACAAGCTCCTGACCCAGAACATCAGTGCCCTGAGGAGGATTCCAGCAAACATCTGTTACCATTAAAGATCTCTGGTTGAGATCTACACCCCGAGAGGGCCAGGGCTCAGGGATTGCATAGTTCCTCTCTGAGGCTGAAACAGCACACGGATTTGAATGTTAGTGGAGCAACATTTAAGGAAATCGGCATCAGAATAAGGAACGAGGAATGTGAAGTTATTCATTTAGTGGTTTCTCTAATGCTTCTCCATTTAATATTTGCAAATTTAATATTTACACATGCAAGTCTTACAAAAATTATGTTACAAGGAACAGCTTCTGTACTTCTTATAATAAACAACCAACCAAAAATACATGGTATGTATAGCAGGGGGTTACAGCTGGGATCCTACATTACTTCTTAGAGTCACTTATCTAAGATCTAGTGTCTATAAAAAGCCTCTCTGTTTGCTATTTACACAGGTGTCCTGGAGCATTATATAATCATGTAGCAGATCAACATAGCCTTAGGATCTCAAAGTATAATAAAAGTACATTAGGATCATGACGTAGAGGGAAAGTTGGCTACCATTTGACACTGGTCTTTTATTCCTTCCAGAAGTTCACCTGGGCATGGAGGATGGATGTCTTTAGTTCCTCATGAGAATAAGACAACGAAAACATGTCTTTTTCTAATCTTGCTTGCCTAGATTTTAAAAATGTAAAGTCAAGCTGGCTCCTCACATAAATGTTTAAATTTTGCCACTCTTATTTACGCTCTGTGGTTCCACTAAACTTGGCAACAGATCTCCTACAGTAAAGTCCACAAGCCAGGGGTCTGGCAGGATCTCTACCTTCAAGAGTCAGACTTGAAAAAGGTAAACTTAGTAACTTAAAGTATTCAAAATATACACCACCAAGGAGGACAACAAGACATGAGAGATGACAGCCTACACAAGGCATTGATGTTTCCACATATCCTCTAACCACAGGAAGGATCAGAAAATATATTACAAATTAAAGCAGATTCTATGATAAAAATGCCCTCCAGGAAAGGCATCTATCATCCCTTAAAAAAAAAGAAAAAAAAAAAAAGTAATGTATTATCCATAAAATCCTCCACAATGACTAATCTATCATTTCAGTCAGCCCATCCCGAAGACAAGGTTTGAATCCTAACAAGGTAACAACAAAATCCACTAGAATGTAAGAACAAGGGACATATTCAGTTCCCATTACATGTGGCTTCATTAGAGCTTATTCTGGTTTTAATCTGCTGTAATAAAGTCCTTACATTTGAGCAAAGATCTTAGACTTTGACATGCTCATATAGAAATATATATTGCATGCAAATGACATGGCAAAGGCAACACAAGTACATCAGACCTTGTACTTACTATGAATGAATTATGTCCTCCATTCATGAAGTCCTACTGTCACTCTCTTCCAAAGCATCTGCTATGCACGATCAACACTGGCTCTTTACAAGAGACAACATCAGGAGGAATAAACTTCCACCTCCCACTCCCTAGGCTGTGTACAGCTGCTGCTGATGCCAAGACTTTGCACCCTTACCCAGTATTTTTATCAGCTATTCAGGTTCCCATATATATATGAAGACTGTAGCAAAAAAAAAAAAATTAAAAATCCATTTATATATATAATTAAATGTAAATTGTCACACTTTTACAAACTTTTTAAAAAATCTTATCACCTGTTGCAAGTACAAGCATGCCATCATGCTTACTGGGGATTGCCAGAGATCATAAGGAACAAGCATTCCATATAATGCGTGTAACTACCAAGGAATTGCTCCCAGACTCCTGTCATTGGATTTTGCCTACTTGTACATATATAAATCAACTGGCACTGTGGCTTAAAATGGACATATTGTCCTTGACCCTAGCAACCATTTGCCTGCTTGACAGCTAAAGCAACACTAACTTAAAACAAAGTATTTGCTGCATCTTGCACTGCTATTTTTCTCCACTGTGTTTTTTTGGAGCTCTTTCTTTGCTGATGGTTTTACTTCAAGTTCTTTAAGTCCTCAAACTTGATTTACTTATGGGCCCTTTACCTACAAATGCAAGATGAAAATAATCAAAGGAATACTTTGATCCAGAAAACACATACGCAGAAACACACATATTCTCAATTTTATATGAATGGCAATCAACACCAATGGAGACTGCTAACAAAGTCAATGAATTTGCACACCATAAATTGGTCTTTTCCCCATTTTCTTCAAGTATCACTAGTTCACATCTTACTGAGTAGCAACTTTCTTTTTCATGCTGTGAATCCTTTTGCCCAAAGAAAAGCACAAAAATACATCTAAACAGTATTTTATAGCATTAATGACCTCAACCTCCCTGCCCCAGGTAATGGCCAGTTCAAGTTTGCTCAGGGATTAACCTTCACTCCTCCAAGGCTGCTGATTTACAAAGCAAAGAGATACTTGAGAAGCCCTAGCACTATTTGCCTACTAAGCATTAGCTCTTCTGAGATCAATAGTCATGGAAAGTAAACCCCAGCCCATACTTGAGAAAAGCTGTGTAAAGCTGCAATTTTCTGTATGAAAAACAAGAAGAAAACCAACCAGGAGATAGGCTTGCTTGAGTGGGCAAAAGAAGAGGCAGAAAGCAGCAGCCAGTCCTTTTAAGACTGACGTGCTGCAGCTGCTGCACTCTGCTAACAACTGCCCAGAAGAAGCAGGAGGAAACCCTGAGGGATGGGTGGTTTCTGGAAGTGGTTCTTGCCATGGAACCTGTCACTGAGGTCTGGGAGTCACTGGAGGAATGGCACAGAAATTATCACCCTTTATTGACAGGACCATATCCTTTGCTCAGGGTGTTCAAGAAAATTACTTAAAAAAACAAACAAACAAACAAAAAAACTTTTAAAAATATGGATGGTTGGTATGGAGTGTTTTATGAAAACAGAACAAAACCAAAAAAGAACTGTGAGGCATGCTATGAACTCTACTCACTAGAGTTTGCATTTTTAAAATTCCTTGCAATGGATCTGGAATAAATCAGCAATGGGTCAAACCGGTTCAGAAAGTGTTTGAATAACTGCCCATGGAGTGGCCAGAGGTTCTCCGTCAGCAGAGTACTTTGACTGCTGCTGTTCAATTACCATTTGAGAAAGCAGGACTGCTGGGAAAGACAACACAAGGTAAACCAACACTGGCTACAAAAGCAATCAGTGCACCAATATCCACACTGCACAGCCTGGCCCTCAGAGACCTTCCCAAAAGCAGCTTCACCTCATGCTGCTCCGAGCCAGCACTGCTCCACACAGCCAAAGGTAAGGGGCTGTCAACAAATCAGGAGAGCCCAAAATATCTCATTTTATCTCTATAATAGGAACTGTAATTGACAAATCATTATTTTACATTTATAAAATATATGATGAGGAACATACCACATGCATTCTAGACTTTCTGTCTGCACTGGAAATCAGCTGGGAAATTAGGAGGTATGGCGTAGAAACATCACTAGGAATATACCGTATTACTGCTTTTGCAGCTGCAGTCCCAGAATTTGTTTCACAATAATTCAGTTACCCATGTTTAAACAACCAGCCAGCAGAATAAAGGCTGATATATTTCATATGCATTCTCTTTGAGCAGGGGGGCCTTCACGTCTGGTCGAAAAATGTCAGGCTCATATGACACCACCAGAGTCAGGAGAGATGCCTAACCATAACTAAAAGCAGAATTTGGCCAACACAATTGGAAAATACCAGCAGAGTATATACAAATGCACACACGCAATCTCATATAAGAGCAGAGCATGAGACAGATTGGATTTTTTAATCACACCTTTAAAGAAAACAACATTTCATGTACAAACCTCTCACTGCACTCCGACGTGGATCCTTTATCCCACTGCAACATAAACAGACATACCAGAGTCTGGAGTAGGGAAGAAAGATTTTTCTCTTTTTTTTCCTCCATTGAGGATTTTAAACACAATTTGAAAAGCAAAAGAACAGATCTGGCCTGCCTTCCAAACTGACTTCAATAATAGATAAACAGTTTTAAGACTACCACAGTCAGCAAGTACATACATAAGCTTTACATTAATACACTTACCTATATTTTCAAGAGAGCTTCATTTTTCCTCGTTGTTCTCGGTTTCCTCTAGCATATAGTCCAGAAGAAAAAAACTAGACATTTTCCTGATTCACCAAAACCACGCTTTTACATATCCTAATGGTTTAGATATTATTCCTCAAAACTGCTTATCCAAAGGAAAGCAGCCTTTCTGTCAGCTTCTGTACCAATTTCTACAAGTTTTGTACTGTCTTTCTAAGACCATTCCATCAAAGAAATCTTTCAGAAAGGAAGGATTTTAGCTTCCATCCTGTGTGCAGTGCCTGACTTGAAGCTGCCATTCTCTTCTTCGAGTCTCTTATCTCTGGTGCAATTCCTTGCAACACCTGAGGGCTTTGGTATTTTGCAAAAACAGAGTGGATCTCACTATTGGCAAAGACATAACCAAACACAAACACTTGAAGTTATTACTAAAAAACCAAGATTCTGAAACAGCATTTTTAACAAAATTAAACAGATAAACTTTGGTGCAAATTAAAAACAACTCTCTTGTATCTGAGCCCATAATGACTATTTTGAATACAGATTATTTACTGCTGGCAATAAAGAAGTTTTTTGGTAACTTTTCTGTTATTGGGAAGAGCTTGAATACAATCCAGTCAAAAAAAAAAAACAAAAAAAAAAAAACGCTGACTTTCCTAAATAGGGGCTGTGTTTTTGCAATAAAGAATACTGGTCAATATACAAGTGGAGGAAAACTGAACCAGATGTCAGTAATAGGACCACAGAACGTTGCATTTGCCCAGAATCGCTATTTTAAACACATGATGTTGGTCTACTGGTTTGTGGGATAATACATTCTTGGCAGCCAGAAGGAGTTTCGATATGTTAGAAGGTTATCCTTGAGGGAAAAAAAAAAAAAA
>VXAX01004168.1:1148850-1160666 GCA_013399835.1 Leptocoma aspasia
AAAAAAAAAAAAAAGAGGAAAAAAAAGGGTAATAATTCATCAAATTACCTAAAGAAAAAAAAAAAAAAAAAAATTGTGACTTAAGAAATCAGTTCAAAGACAAGCCAGTTGCAAACCAGAAAACTTGGGGTTCATATTAATTTTTGTCTTCTGCTTTACCTCCTTAATAAGAATACTTCATTCATCCTTCATTGCACTTTGCCTTCCTGGTTTTTTTTAAGGATTCTTCCCTTCATTTGTACCGAGCTTCTGGTGAGCTTCCACCTTGCAGCTCCATCCAGCGCAGTCGGAGCGATGTGGGGGCACCACCCCCACACACCTAGAGCACACAAACCCAGCGCCAAAAGGGCTTTTCCTCTCGGGAACCTTTGCTCACACCAGGATCCTGCTGCCCTCACTGGCATTACTGAAGGCAGCTGCCCCAAAATCCCTGAAGGCAGCCCTGGAAGCCGTAAGCACACAAGGTCCCTGTCCACTGGAAATTTAGTAGCTGTCCATCTCTAAAATGCTTCCTAGCTCAGAGTCACAGGGGTTTCTGAGTGGATTTTCAGTGTGTTTTTTGGTTTTGGGTTTTTTCCCCTTCTACTTAAGAAGTCTTCTCCTTCTATCTCTAAGTCTTCTTAGTATTGAAATAAAACTTCAAAACGTACTTTGTATGTTTGGCCAACAAACAGTTGCCTGTTTTACCATGTAGTAAATTTAAAAATCAACTCTGCTCATTGTCTTAACAAACCCTCCTCTGAAAGATAATTAAAACCACTTCCCAATATACAACCAAAGTTTTATTTTTATAGTCTATCTTCAATTATGGCATAATCCTTTCTTTTTTTTTAACCAGTGAAATATACAAATCACACAAGACAGAAATATGTACATTAAATGTACAGAACAGAGGAAAGGACATAGAAGATTTACATATCTGAATGACAAGTAAAATATTTTACATTAAATAGGGTTTTAATAGCTAGGATCATGAGACTCTGCTCAGACAGAAGTCACTAAAAAGGAACATGAGGTGATTCAGCAAATGAAAAAAAGGGTCATGGTTTTTGTACAATAAAAACCAAAGTGACATATTCAATGAATTAGTGCTTTATTTATTCCTCTTACTTTAAAGATATTCTTTGCAAACATCTGAAGATGAGGGGTAAATATGTCCTTGTACAATAAATTAAGAGCAATAAAGCGCCATTAAGAAGCTGATAAATGATCAAGATGAATTTAATGATACAGCTTAAAGGCTTGTGAAAAGTCAAGGCTTTAGTACAACTAGGCTAAAGTGAAAGGTTTTCCTCACTTGGTATCTGCAAAACCATTTTCTTTAATTTGTAGGATGAGACTGAGTTGGAAAGTGGCATTTGAACCAAAGATGAAATCCTGTGTAACTACACAGCAATGGGGGGAACACATATTGTTTGACAAATAACAATTCTCTGTTCAAAAATTGAAAAGCAAGGGCCAAATGCAGCACATTTTGGAGTTGGAAGGTGTCTCCTTTCAGCAATAATCAATAATGCCCTTAATGTGAGAGTGGAATAGAAGCGATCTCCAGACTGGTATCGATTCAAGTGCAGGGTGCTGCCTCTACCAACCACCCAAGGAAGTCCTGAAATTGGGAAGAGGCTTACTTCTTTGTGATTATCCTTAAAACTTTTGAATGTTAGAAGTTCTTAAAAAATAGTAATTAAAAATAAAATCCCACCAAAAGCTTAGAATCACTCTAAACACCTGAAGAGAAAATAAGGGATGAACTGCCCCTTTAATTTAGATGTTTTATTATTTCCTAAATCATTAAAATATATATGTACAAAAAGCTTTGAAGTATCAGACACCAGAGACCACAGTTCTCCCATATATATGTAACTGCTCGAGTATAGTCTGAACAGTTGTAGTGTATATCTGCAATATATTATCTAAAGCATGTGTATTAAAGACATAGGATGATAAATTTGGTATTGCTGCAACGTTTCATTGAACTATAATAGTCAGTTAATGTTATTAAAATATGAAACTATTGTCTCCTTGAGTGAAAGCGTCCCCAAAATCTGCAAAAAGAATAAAAATCAGTCATTCCAAGAGCGGATATCTAATGATTTATTTTCTCACATAAAATTAGAGGAGTTATTTGTCAAGCTGTGTTTTGAAAAACAGCCAGCTATTACACCATTTTAAGGCATTTTCAAATTTGGGGAACTCTCCTTTCCATGGGCTTTCCAGGCTGGGAAACCAAAGCTGTTGGTAAGCACTGCCCAGCTCCAGTGCTGCGGGCAGCCTGCCCCGGGCTGCTCCGCGCCCGGCAGCCGGGAAGCGCTGCTCCGGCACACGAGACGTCACAATTAGCTGATGAGGCCAAGCTCTGCCTTGAAGAATCTCTTTATTGTTCACCAAGGCGGATTTTTTTCTGGGTTTTTTTTCCTGCTTTGCTCAGCTCTGGAACCAGCCCCGCTGACTCAAGGATAGCCCAGTCGAAGCCTTTCTGATCCTTTGCTCTTTGCCCTCCGGTGACCCTCGGCGGGCAACCGACACCGCGCCTTGTGATGAACATACCCCTTATTTACAGAGCCCTACATGCACTGAACAGCTTTATACACCCTATTCTAGGAACTTCTAGTGTCTGAACCTAAAAGTCATGGACAGGTCTGTGTGTTCCTCACATCCATAAGGATTGTTCTAACATCCCAAGCACATTACGTGGTTGTTCTGTCTACTGCACATGTATTACGTTCCATGGATCTAAATTAGGATATGTCGGATTTTCCCCTCAAACTACTCTATTGTTTGTAAGAAAAGTCAAATTTTTTTTTAACTTTGTAAAATAAATATTCTCAGATTCTCCCCCATTATTGCCAAAAATATAAGCCTCACACAGTTCTGGGATGGACGCAGAGAGGGTTTCCAGGCACTTCTCTTTGCAACCTTTATATTTTTCTTTTTTCTTTATTTTTTTTTCCTTCCCCGCCCTTTTTTTTATTTTCTTTTTTTTTTTTTTTTTCTTAAAAGAAGACGAAAACTCCTTGGACTCTATAAATAAAGTGGAGATAGTCCTGTGGAAAGGGAGAGAGGCCCGCACCCCTTGCTGGCAGGCGGCTGCAGCTCCTCCCACCTCGTCCGTGCCCTATTTGCACACAAACTGGTCCACGATCTCTGTGCACAACTTGCATTTCACGTAGCAGCACCAGTGGAACTTGCAGTGGCAGCGCTCTCGCTGCACCGTCTTGAACTGGTCGTAGCCCCGGCCGCAGCACATGAGTTCACAGCCGTCCATGCCCTCCGAGGTCTTATTGCACAGGCGGCCCTGGGTGCCCAGGGAGCCGGTGCTCTCGTTGCGCACGCAGTAGTCGGGGCTGGGGTCGATGTACACCAGGTCGTGGACGGTGGGGGCGTTGAAGCGGCTGTTCACCTGCACCAGCTTCCCCCGGCTGTTGAGCTTCATGGCGGCGGCGCTGTCGTACTTCTCCTTCAGCAGGTCGCCCACCTTGCGGAAGTCGGCCAGCTGCAGCCAGCAGGTCTTCAGGCTGCAGGAGCCCGAGACGCCGTGGCACTTACAGGCCACGTCAGCCAGGTTGTACACCGTCTGCAGGAGGGGGCAGAGAAGCAAAAACCATGATGAAAGACTAGCATGGCTGTGAGAGCATTTATTCCCCTCATCTCCTGCCCTCTGTCGTATTCCCACTGGCCCCTCCATAGTATGCACCTCAGCATCCTCTCCCCTCCCCCAATACAGTGTCAGCTGACACACCCATGCACCCCCAGCACCCCGAAGAGCCAGGAGGAGGACGAGGAGGAGAGTCTCACCAGCCTGTCCCCACAATAGAGACAGCCACAACAGCACACACAGCCCAGACAGCATCACTCAGGCTGCACTCAAATTTTAGGAATTCGCTCTCATGCCAGCAAAGGATTTTGCTGTTTCATTGAGAAATGTAAAACATCCCCTTCTTTTCTATCTGAGTTACTCTCCTATTGATCTCCGCTTGAGGCTGCAATTAGGGAAAGAGTTAAGGCTCTTGCTCCTGGCTCAGCTGTGGCTGATTGTCTGCTCTTGGCTCGGCATCCTCCTCCTATCCCAAACACTGCTCTGGAAGAGAGACTTCATCCAAGAAGAAACCCCCAAACACCTATGGGTGGGAGTCAGAGCTACATAGCAATATCCTCTTTACAAAGCTTTGGCAGGGAAAACTCAGTCATTTGCTCTGTACAAATAAAATAAGAGTCAGTGTTGACACTGCCCCAAAAATCCTGGGGTCTGACACATTAGATGATACTGTAGACAGCTTCCACCCAGCAGTTACAGAGTCCTAACACTGCCAAATGGCACTGCAAAGATGAGGCTGAGGAAGGAAAAAACTCCTCAAGTCTCCGTAAGCAACTGTGAAAGTGTCATTTTTCTTCCTGCTAATAGTAATTGGCCTGTCCATTGCTTTCAGACACCCTCCTCTTATATTTAAATACTATTAATTTTCAATTATCTTTCATCCTTCTTCCCCTTAGAACACAAGTGCAAAGTCTCAGCTGACTATTGCTGGCACTTCGAGCTCCAGGAAAATAATGATTTTGGCTCTTCATATTCAGACTATTAAAAAAAGTTTACACCCATTCATTTAAAGCATTTTTGAGATTAAAGAAACCATGAAGACATGTTCAACCACAGAAGACCATGTTTTCTAATAGCATGGAGAAGCTTTTCACACACTCTTAAAACCAGGCAAAGAAAAAAAGTCAGAACAATCCTATGGCACAATTCCAGCCTGGGAACCCCAGCACACCCCTCTTCCCCCTCCAACACACACTGTCCTGGTTAGAAATACCAACTAATAAAATTCTGTTCTATAGAGAATCCACAGAGAGCAGGGCACTTTTCATGAAACAATACAGAGGGAAACACAACACGCTTTGGTCCCAGCCTCCCCCATGAGGAAAGCAACAGGACTGTCAGACAACCAAAAGCAACACCAACCCACGCACTCCCCACCCACCCACACCCCGTGTTTGCCGTTTTCTTCTTCTGCACATCAAAACAAAGACGAGCCACGGTGGCTGCTCTGCGCCCCGCCGAACCACGCTCTTCCCAAAAAGCAGGGATGAGGAGGAGCGTGGAGGACACGCTGCTGTGCAGACACTCACTCTTCTGCCGGCCTCGTTGTTGTGCAGGTTCATCATGATGCGGGCGCTCTCGTAGGAGCCTCGCTGGTAAACTCGCTCGCGCTCCCGGGCGTCCACGAACTCCTTGGCGAAGCGATATCCGTACTCGATGTTGTCCCCGCAGCCGCCCCACAGCCAGTCCCGGGGCAGGTCCTTGGGCCGCGCGGCGCGGCTGCAGCCGCACGAGGACAGCTCGCCCTCCCGGCAGGCGCGGCTCATGGCGTTGACCACGCCGGCCGCGCTCACCGCGTAGGTGAACGCCGTCTCCCGGCTGCCTGCACAGAGACACGAGCGGGGTTAGGGGACAGCCACCACTCCCTGCCCGCTGAGGGGACAGGAGGACAAAGGCTCTCCAGAGCCACCAAGTTCACTGGCACGGTAAAAGGTAGAGTAACCCTGAACCATGCTGCCCAAAACATCCTCACTCTGAAAGAACCGAGCGAACCCAAGCCATTTGAGCACACACAGTTTGGCAAGAGCAGAAATCACTTCTCATTCATGCTGGTGAACACCTGGATGAGAGCACAGAGTGGAGGTGGGTCAGGGCCACGGGGCCAGCAGGGCCAAAGCAGCCATGCCTGCATGTGAGAGGAGGGAAGGGTAACAGGCTCCCTGTCTTTCAGAAGAAAGAGATGTTAAACACAACTTTTAAAAGTCTGGTTCTTAAATTACTACTTCTCTGATTGTGCATTGATTGACTGAATTGAACGTGATTGATGCACTTCACCCACTTATTCCAATTTATTTAAAGTTCAAGCATTTTAAAAAGTCTCTTGGTATCAAAAGAAACGCACAGCAGAGTAACACACAACTTTTCACCCTACACATTAGCCAGACACTTCTGGAGGAGGCTATTTAAAACTAACAACAACCTGTGCTGGTTATTGTCCACCACTCCAGCTCTTGTGAATATGGCAAGGGAGCCCATGGACAATCATTTTTACAAATTACAGGGAAGAAAAAACCCTTGGCAGGAGGTGGCCTTGAAGGTTTTCTCCTGCATCTGGTGCCCTTAAATGGGAATGGAAAACCTCAAGTTTCCAACTTTCGTTAAGAAAAAGTTACAATATCCATAATGTAAGACATGGCCACATACCATCCTATTGACAGTATCAGATCCCACCTCATTAAGTGTCTGATTTCCAAGGGTGCCACAAGTTCTGAGCAAAACTAGCAAAGCTTGTAGATAAACAAACACAAAACTTGCACCAGAGAGCAACACTTGAAGATTGTTTTTCTCCTTAAGAGACAGCATCCCAATGGGTCTTTTCCAAGAAAGATTCTCAGAATGACTAAGAATAGACTAAATATTTTTTTTTCTGTTTATATGATTTAAGTTTTATTCTTAATCTTTAGTCTAATCAATAGATCAAGCTGGCTTTTAATCTTGATTACGTGGTTTTACTTAGGGAACATCATGGGCCTTTGAAAAATTAGGATGTTAAGAGGCCGTGTTTTGGGCAAGTCACGTATATTTAGACAGCAACATTTTTAGGCAAAATCTCTTTGTACAAGGCATATCATGACAGGTCAAATCTAATAGGAGCTTTCAAGCACTTCTGAAACATAAATAATTTGAGGTCTGGTTCATATTTAACATCAAGATGACACCATAATCAGAGCAGCTTTGTTAATACAACAGCTGTCATCCACTGGATTAATTTTAGTAATAGATGCTGAGTTTAAATGGGAAAAATCAGAAACCTTGTGTTAGGAAAGATGAGACCTAAGGAAGATCAGAAGCACTTTGCTACCTTACAATGGTCTATACTCACAGACACCTGCTCTTGGAAGTATCTACATGAATTGTGGGTATAAAGGGTTACAGGAGTAGCATTTTCAGTTAAAAAAACATTGGCTTTATGTGGTGACTTAAGCCTTGCATGTACTCCAAACTATAGCAGGGGGAACCTCATACAGATTTTAATGTTCCCGTTTGCTCTGTAACACACATTTTTTGGATTAATTCCTTAAGCAAAATTTCCACTATATTGAGAGGAAAGAAACGTGGTCTGCTTTGGACCACAGGACTCGCCTCTTCCATTCCATTTTTGTTCTTTTTCATGTTTAGTTAACTCATGCTTTCACATGGTTAACTCTGCCACTTACTGCGGGATTTAAACTCATAAAGCTGACTCTTTTTGACTAGTTTTCATTATTAATCTGGAACAAATTGTAAAGAACTTACTGTTACAGAACTTACTGGGAAGGAGAAGGGAAGGCTTGGGTACAGGAAGGAGAGTTGCCCTGCAAGTTCCCTCCTTGAACATTTAGGCAAATTATAAAACAGCATCAGCTGCTGAAGTACACTTCAAGCCAACACTGCCTCAAGTCATCAGCCCCAGGAACACATTAAGAGTGATGGTTGCACACAGATGAGTTACTCTTTCTTTTTTTTTCTTCTTTTTTCAGTCTTTAGGCACAACTGTGCTTTCCTTCACTGTCAAACATATCTGTCTTTTCCCACAGTCCAGGATTTCTCTCTATTGTAGCCATGGCAAGCAAACACACATTCCAAACACGTTCGAGTCCCCTCTCTCCCGTATATATAAAACACAGAAATGGAACTGTTCAATATACACACACTGTAGGAAGCCACCCACAGAGCAAGGCGCTGAGCTTTACACTTGATCTGAATAAGTCTGCAAGAACAGAACCTTTTTTTTTTTTAATACCTGAACATAAGATACAAAATGTTCTTTGTCCTGCATTTTAAAAGCATTCAGCATCAGGCTGAAGGCAGAACAAACTGGACCCCAACCACACGGAGCTGTAGGGGGAGGATCCAGTGATTTTGTTTCCTGTTAGCACTTAGCTGTGTGTGCAAAGCCCACGTGCAGCCTGCACAGGGCTGGCCACAAAGCCAGGAGATGGCAGCGAGCACCGTGGCCCGACCTGGGAACCAGCACCCAAGGAGAGCAGAGCAGAACACAGGCCCTAAAATTTTACAGTTCAATAAGCCAGAGAGCAAGTTTCCAAACCCAACGTCAGGTTTATTTGTACAGCTTTAGCTAACTGCAGGGTAAATCCTGCAAAAAAGACTGTCCATTGACACTCGGGCCGTGGCTGTGCCGGCGGGCAGCGCCGTGCCCAGGAACTCTCTGGGGCACAACCAAGGGCACGTGGCAACATCTCCCAAACAATGTGCACTCAGAGCCTGCACCTCCTGCACTGCTGGGAGCAAGGGGCATCTGACAGCCCACCACACAGGGCATGGCAGGCTGAAGTCAATGGAATCAGGCTCTGAAAAGTGTCCACCTTTCCTTCCTCACGGAGGAACACCAACCGGTCATTACTGAGGGTCAGCGTGAAACGCTACAAGTGTTACACCTCCTTCCTTGCTCTCAGGGAATACACTCTTCATGCTCTAACTCCTGAATATGGCTATTAACCTTGCTTCCATCTGCAATTAGAATAAGTGGCTTAATTACATGATGAATTGCTGTGTAGACATCAGCTAATACAGTCATATCCAGCAAAAGGGTGCGGCAAAGTTATTTAACTTGAAAGGAACCACCTTTAAATAGATCTGTCATACTTGGGGAGAGCAGAAATATCGATTCCAGAGACAAACACCACAAATCACAGGCCCCATCCTGTACAATCCTTCATACCAACAGTCCCCCTGAGCTAATTTTCACTTGCTTGGATAATAAATAAGGGCTGAAGGATGAAGGCCTAAATTTTAAACAGATTAATTTTCTGCCATTTGTTAGATTACTAGAACAGAGAGGTGTACAGAAGAAGCTTGCTTTCATGTTTTTAGACTTCTGCTTGGGTTAGGTAAAAAAAAACAAAACCTCTATAGAGAGTTAATACTGTGCTTTAAAAAACCTAGGGAAGGTTGTTTATCTAAAATCAAATGTTCCAATTCGGTACTTTCATGCCATAGATTTTTTTCTATTTGTCTGACAATCTCCAAATAAAACCTTTTTTTAACAAAAAACTGAGACCAAATGTGAATTGATGCATTCCTTCAACTTCAACTGGAGTCAGCCCGTTTACAGATAAACCTAGACTGAGACCGATTTTTCTTTTTCTACAGCAGGACAGAAAAACACTGCCATAAAAGCTTTACTTTACAACTCCAACTAAAAAGCAGTGCTGCATTTGCCAGTGTACCACTTATTACTTAAAAGATCACAAGTGGCACCCAGAAAAGTAGGCATTTTTCAGTTGATTACACAAAATCAGCAGTCTGACTTGAGAAAGTCAGAGGAAGGTTTCACCATGGACCCCATTCAACACCAGTAGTTAAAATTTTGCCAAGGACTTTAAAATACTATGAGGTCCTTAAATGCCAAGAAAGGCAGGCAGCACATGAGCCCTGGAGAAAGCCATTTCAAAGAGGATCTGATAGGGGAAGGGTTGGGTGGCTACCAAATTGTGGTAAGATGTTAAACAAGAATCTGTCTCTTACCAGAGATGTGATTCCATTAAATGTCAGTTACAAGGACAATCACACATTTTACCATGACAGAACTGATCTCATGAAAATTATCCTGCTATAGTAATTTAAACATAAATCTGCTTTCCTTAAAAAGAGAGAAAAAAAAATACTGTATCTGGAAATAAGCAAGGAGGAATTGCCTATAAACACAATAGACAGAGCAACAATTTTCAGTTAACCTCTGGACCAAGAGCGATTTATTATCCAGCTGCTAACTTTGGAACTAGACACGGACATCTTTAATTTTACAAGACGCTGCTGGTTTTAATTCTTGTAGGTTGCCTTCATTTTGTCTCAGGTTTTTTTCAAAAAGAGATTTCAGGGCTTCATTTTCCTTTCTCCCCTATTCCCATATGCAAATACATATTCCTACTTTGTTTTCCAAGACATATGGCTGGACAGTGGTGGGAAATCACCTCCAGCTAAAAATAATCTAACTCCTTTGCCAACTTTTAGAAACACTTGATTGTATACAGTACTCAGTAAGAACCTGGCAAGAGATTCAAGTGCAGAACAGTGTGTGCCATACATATCCTTAGACAAGAGTTTAATCATAAAGATGTTGCTTCCTACCTATCTGCATGACTCTGCCAAAAACAGAGTTGTTGTCCACAGTGCTGCAATTCCATCTTCTATGTCTGAATTGATACTGGCACTCCTTAATGCCCGTCTTTGCACCCTCTCCAATGAACTGCATATGGTCCTGATACAATTGGCAGAGTTTCTTCTGTCCTTGGGAAAGCCCTGCTAGCTGGCTACATAGTGGCTGGGCTCCTATAATATACACCTCTGACATCTGAACAGGGTTCATGGGGTTCATGGGGTTCATCCCTAAAGACCTGCACAAAGAAAGATTTGCATTAATAAACAGAAGACTTCAAAATGAAATAAAATTTTTAAAAAAATCTATAAATCCCAGACAGAACTGTATCTTATACATGAGTATACAACTGCTGCTTTTGTTAACAAGTGAGGAAAAACCCCAGACACTTCAATGTGAAACTTTTGTTTTAAGAACAGGACAGAAGTTACTAGTTTCCACCCATGTGGTTATCACCATACATTAGAGACTGAAGTACGACACAGACTTGGAAGACTTGCATCTAGCCAGTCTTTTAGCAGCTTAAACTGACACAGTAAAAAAACCAGAAGCTCAAAACAATTGCAAGGCCAGGAAAATAAATAAAGCAAAAATGAAAAAAGTTCTCCAAATCCCAGTTTGTCTTAACGCATATTTTGTATTTAAGTCTGGCTTTTTCAATCTGATCTATTATAAACAAATAGGAAAACCTCTAGCAAGCCAGAAGTTAGAAACTTGCTACAGACTACATCTAGCTTCTTCCACATGACAACACAGAAACATACAGGCAAGTATATGCATTCTAAACAAAATCAACTTTGTTTTCTTAATTCTTAAAGTGCTCTTCACATGATACATTTCAATTAAAAAGTGGCTATTAATCCAAAAGGCATCACTGGAAAAAGCAGAGAAACACCTATTTCAAGAACCCTCAACATCGTACACTATACAGATAATTTGCCAAAGCAGGAATTTAAATGTACTCCCTTGTAAAGAAATATATTTGTAAACATTTCAGTTACAGAAAACTTCAAACTGAAACTTTAAGTTTTTCCTTGCAAATCAGCATTTTCTCTTGTACATGCAAAACGCCTAACGTAAGGGAGTTGAAATGTCTCTTTTAAAAGAAAAACAATTATAGTAATTTAAAGATGACAAAATTCATAGAGAATCTACCAGACAGCATTCTAAAACCTGTATTTTACAAGACAAGATGTCGCACATTTACCCTTATTCGACAGACCCGTTCCTTTTCCTACACAACATATTCCAACCAGCACACTTCTCCCCTGCTGCCTCGCTCCTGCCGCACTCCCGCAGAAACAAAGTACAGAAGAAGCACAGAGACATTGAAGCAAGCAAATCTTGACACCCCCTTTCAAAACCNGACGGGACCGGGCGCAGGAGCGGCTCCGGACACGGGACCCATCCCCGCTGCCCCGGGGCTACAGCGACCCGCGGGCCCCGGGCCGGGCATTACCCCATCGCTGCCCCCGCCGGGGACACGAAAGGCTCACGGCTGGCCAAAGGCGGCTTCAGGTTTGCAAAGCGAGCCCGACAGGGAGGGGGGCCGGTGCCTCGAGGGGTCGGTTCCGCGGGGGCCCCGAGGGCTCCTGCCCGGGGGTGATGCGGCTGGTCCTTGCC